>JACEEZ010007845.1:10000-17500 GCA_016584305.1 Chionoecetes opilio | reverse complement strand
GCTTACTCATAATCTGCTTCTTTTTTTCTAACAAAGTAACAAAATACACAATACAAAATATAAAATACAAAATAGTAGAAAATATGATAACGACAACAATGACAACAACTATCGATAACAAGAGTGGTGTGACGTGTTTATGTGTCGCGGGGTGTCAGTGAGGGGACTCATTAGCACCTCGAGGCAAGACAAACAGCCCGTGTCCTGCAGTGGGAGTAATAACGTGTCAAGTATTAGTTAGCCCTTTAATATGCTAAGTGGAGGAGGAGTGACGGATTAATAGTAGTGCCTGTCACTGAAACTGAAAAAAAATGTACCGCCTAGCATTTTCTGGGTTCTCTCTTTGGTGTTTTGTTTTTTATTTGTTGTTTCTTTCTATTGCTTTTTTCGTGCCTATATACTTACCTCTTAGCATTTTCTTTATAATTTTTTGTATTTGTATTTTAGTTTGTATTTTTACATATTATACATTCTAGTACATTTTCAGCTGAACATTTGAAGGTTAGAACAAAGACTACCTTTGGTTGTAGTCTCTGGACAGTAATCTTTGGCTAAAACTATAGACGTGTACATCTTTCTGACTGGTCCATGGAAGCAATAGATATACGAGTAAAAAAAACTACAACTTCCTATTCAAAATCCATGTTTGTGATAAAGACGGCAAGACATTCATAATTCACAGCCACATAATTAAAAGCTCAGTCAGTAGCTGCATATACACTATACAAAGCAAATAGTGTTATAGTTATAGTCTTGTTCTAGGGCGTTATAGTACTTGTCCCAGACTCTTAGTAGCAATGCTTAATTAATGGAGTGTTTATGCAAGGCAGCTAACGTATAAAGGACTGGAGGAATAAGGAGTAGGAAAGGTATGAAGAGAAAGAGGGGAAGGGGAGGGGAGCAGGAGGATAAACAAAGCAGGAGGAAGAGGGGAGAGGCAAGGGGGAGAGGATAAACAAAGAAGAACGAAAGGGAGGAAGAGAAAGCGAAAGAGGAAGAGGGGAGGAAAACGGGAGAAGATAAACAAAGGAGGAGAGAGAGGAAGAGAAAGCGAATAGGAAGAGGGGAAAGGAAAGCGGGATAAAATAAACAAGGAGGAGAGAGAGGAAGAGAAAGCGAATAGGAAGAGGGGAAAGGAAAGCGGGAGAAGATAAACAAAGGAGGAGAAGAGGAGGGGAAAGGATAAACAAAAGAAGCTATAGAAACGCATTTAGAAAGTATGAGGGTAGGAAAGAAAGACTTTTGGAGGGAGGGAGGGAGGGAGGAGCTTATAAGAGTGAGAGGCAAAAGAAGGGAAAGGGAGGAGGAAAGGAGGAGGAGAGGGGAGGTTGGGAAGGTTTAGAAATGAATGCCTGGTAGGGGGTTGGGGGGGGGTTGGGGGCCTTGGTGGGGAAGTGGGGACTGCAAAGGTAGTGGGGTTTACCAGGAACTCTTTTGTAACAAGATAAACAGAAGAGATAAACAGGTGTCCCAAAAGAGTCTATTTAGATTCCCCTGTTTAAGGAAGAACTCAACTTTTACTTGCTTTCAGTCAGTATTTTCGTCTTATTTATGCTTTTCATCTTTCTTTTACTTCTCTTTCTACCCTGTTCTTCCTCTTCCTTTCTCTCTCCTATTCCTCTTCCTCTTCCTCCCTTCAGTTCAGTTCAGTTGTGGGTCGGGAGTGTGGCCTTTTTCATCGGCACTCCCTGACGTGTTTCTTCTTGCTGTTTGGGTCTTTAGTTAATGGTCTTCACTTATTCTGTCTTTTAATTTCTTTCTCTTTCTTTCCTCTTATTTTCTCTGGTCATCCAAAAACTGTAGATTGTTCTTTTTGCTTCTTCCACATTCCCATCTTCAAACAAATACTCCCCCACTATATCCTCTAACTCCTCTATGGATGGTTGTTGTAGCCTCGCACTTTTTTTTCTTTCATTATTGTATGCTGGGCACCATAGCAAAGAGTGTTTTAAGTCCTCCTTTTCCGCCCCACACAAGTCACATGTTATTTCTTCTCTCCATTTCTTCTTCCTTTTTTCCTTTCTATTTTCATGCTTTCTCTTCTTCTTCCCTCTCTTTCTAATCTGCTCCCATCATTTCTTTCCCTCTCCACCTCCTCCCCTCCTCCTCCTCCTCCTCCTCTTCTTCCACCCTCATGTATTATTTATCCCACGCTCCTTTCGTCCTTTTCTCAACATTACATTTCCATGATATTGTGCCACGCTATTCCCATTACTCGGGGACACATCTTATTTTTGTCGTTGTTGTAAGGAATGACAGAAATCCTAGTCTATTTTTTTTAACAGGCAAAATTTCCATTCTATATTAAGTCTCATGCTTAAAATCATGCATGCCTATGTTTACCTGATGATATGGTTAACTATGATAAAATACAGGCGAATTTAGAAGAACTGTAACATTCTCATCTCCTGGCATCAAATAAAATACAACTGAAATTTAGAAGAACCGTAGTATTCCCTTCTCCTGGCATCAAATATCAGTCAGTAAGCAGCAAGGGGTCAGGATTTTTCACCTCTTTATAAAAAAAACAGAGTATAGGTTACCCTGTATCCTGCCACCCCACCACACAGTCACCCCACCACACAGTCATCCCACCACACAGTCATCCCACCACACAGTCACCCCACCACACAGACACCCCACCACACAGTCACCCCACCACACAGTCACCCCACCACACAGTCACCCCACCACACAGTCACCCCACCACACAGACACCCCACCACACAGTCACCCCACCACACAGTCACCCCACCACACAGACACCCCACCTCACAGTCACCCCACCACACAGACACCCCACCACACATTCACCCCACCACACAGTCACCCCACCACACAGACACCCCACCACACAGACACCCCACCACACAGTCACCCCACCACCCAGTCACCCCACCACACACACAGTCACCCCACCACATAGTCACCCCACCACACAGACCCCCACCACACAGTCACCCCATCACACAGACACCCACCACACAAACACCCCACCACACAGTCACCCCACCACACAGACACCCCACCACACAGTCACCCCACCACACAGACACCCCACCACACAGTCACCCCATCACACAGACACCCCACCACACAGACACCCCACCACACAGTCACCCCATCACACAGACACCCCACCACACAGTCACCCCACCACACAGACACCCCATCACACAAACACCCCACCACACAGACACCCCACCACACAGTCACCCCACCACACAGAACCCCCACCACACAGTCACCCCACCACACAGACCCCCCACCACACAGTCACCCCATCACACAGACACCCCACCACACAGTCACCCCATCACACAAACACCCCACCACACAGTCACCCACCACACAGACACCCCACCACACAGTCACCCCACCACACAGACACCCCACCACACAGACACCCCACCACACAGTCACCCCACCACCCAGTCACCCCACCACGCACACAGTCACCCCACCACACACACAGTCACCCCACCACACAGTCACCCCCCTTACCCCCTCATAGGCTCAAGAGTCTCTTCACATTGCTTGCTACTGCGGGTTTTTTAGGCTCGAGGCATCACCGCTACATACTCTCGCTCCTACTCTAAGGACTGAATCGCATGGTCGCGTTCTTGGAGGAAGTATGAATGGAGGCGCCCTCAGCCGCGCGGCCTGTGTTGTCTGGTGAAGCCACTTTTCTCCCCCGTCCGCCACACTGCTGTGGGCAATGTCACGCACTGGGTGACTGAGATACCCACGCTTTCTTTTCACTTTTTACACTGTTTGCACTTAATGATATCACGGTGTGTGAAATTATACTTCTGTGTTACTGCTAACCATATATTACATATCATATTATTGCATATTATTGCATATTGGGTCCCTTTATTGAATATATGCATGTCTGGCGGTGAACTGCCTGGCTGCGTATTTATATCTCGCCTGCATATATGTCTCAGCTACAGCCTTGATCAGTAAAACTAGATGATTACTGGCCGGGTCATTATCTGACATGATTTTTCAAACCATTTTCTACCAATATTAATTATGCTACACTTGTCAATATTAAATTACATCAGCCACCTGACTACCCACTCGCTTAACTTATCTAAGTCTCCCTGCAAACCGGTTACATCAAACTGTGACCCGATAATTCTACCTGTTTTAGTATCATCAGCAAACTTGTTGATATCATTGCTAATCGTGCACTATCTTAGTCGTTGATGCAAATATAAAATAGTAATGGCCCCAAATTACTATAATATTACTATTAATATAAACCCTACGAACACAATCGCTAACACTTATATACTACGTATTACTACAGCTACCACCATCACCCCCACCACTATTACTACTATCAGTAACACAATTACCAACCCAGTGGTGCAGTAGTTATCACACTTTTCTAACAAGGTCATTGTCTTTGTTTAACAAATACATGCCCGTTTGTTTGAAACATAGTTTTAGAAATCAACAAATGCATAACTTACTGGTGAAATGTGATGGATGGGTCAGATGTTTTGTTCGCTTTTTCATTGCACCCAAATGCAACACAACTTTTCACCATAGCAGAACACACAAGGATCGCGACACTCCTGCCTTTACTTGTCCTCACGAGATCAATACTAAATGAAGACTGAGAGAGTATGAGTGGACGTGTAGAAAGGATTTGACCTGAGTAAGCATAGTCCAACCCTTAAACAGATCCGCCACTATAGTAATTACCCGACTCAATTCACACCTTTGACCTCACCACCCCACCTTTAACAACGAAGCTACTGTGCCACCCATGAAGGTAGTGTGCGAGGTGGTCTTGTAGTACTCCCATACTACCTACATGGTGCCACCCTAACGTAGCAAAACTTATACCCACAAACCCGAGAGACCTACATATATTGATATCACCATGTTATAAGATCAGTTTAATTCTCATCATGAAAATAATAACGGGAAAGAAACCCATATACTATGTGCACCTTAGGCTCGACGTTACTCCCAGGAATCTCAAAATATTTCCATGGGATGATTTATCTCTACTTGGCAGTAGAGCTGTGGGCTCCCTTAGCCCACAGCAAGATGGCTGACTGACAGTTCACTTGCTTCAACCCGCGCGGCTCAGGGCGCCTCCACCCATACTACCTCCATGGTCGCGTTGCTTCTGTTCAAGGACTGCTTTGGGATAGGGAATTGTACGTCCTCTAAGTGGGTTGGTCTTTCTTGTGGAGGAGGAGGAGGAGGAGGAGGAGGAGGAGGAGGAGGAGGAGGAGGAGGAGGAGGAGGAGGAGGAGGAGGAGGAGGAGGAGGAAAAAAAAGACGGGGAAAATTCTGAAAACTAGGGGAAAAGCCAGAAATCATGGACACAAAGAGAAGAAGAAAACGTCACAGAGAGGAAGAAAAGGAAGAAGAAATAAAAAGAAGAGAATGAGAAAAAAGAGAAAGAGGAAGAAGTTAAATAGGAAGAAGATAAAAAGGAAGAAGGGAAATAGGAAGAAGAACAGAGAGAGGAATTAGAGGAGATTACGGTTATCAAGGCCAGACAGCTCTCCCAAACTGTGCTTTTCTCTCACGGCTAAATATCAGGTCTTCACTTTAAACTCATCTTTTGTTCTGTCTGCATCACCACCACCACCATCACCACCGTTACCAGATTGTGTTTGGGATTCACCAAGTTTTATGGGGTCATTATAACAGGTAGGCAGAGGAGGGTGGGGTGGCGAGGGGAAGCGGAAGGATGGGTGGGGAGGGGAGGGGTAAGGTATAGGGAGGGGGAAGGTACTCGTAGGAGGTTTACTGGAAATGGGATAGCATGGGCAGCTGTACGAGTAATAGGCATTGGTATGATAGTCAGGTGGTCCTCCAGATGGCTGAAGGGCGCGGAGGTCGTGGGTATGGCAGCAGATCGTCACCAGGTGAGGCAGCTTCCCGGGGGCGAATAGTTTTTCCCCAAAGAGGTTTGTAATGGTGGGCTTCTAATAATACACTTTTTAGACGTTTTGACGGGAAAAAAACACTCTCCAGTTGTAAAAGCGTCAAATAATACGCCCCCCCCAAAATGGAAGTAAGAGATCGGTTAGAGAGAAAAAGAAGAATAGAGGTGTAAGCAAGTGTGAGAAGAAGGAGACGAAAGAGAAGTAAGGCACACAAATGAATAACAGAGGAGCAAGAGAGACAGAAGAAATAGAAAGGAGGTAACTCTACCATCTTAAGTACGGAAAACGAGGGAGAAAAAAGGAGGAGGAAGAGGAAGAAGATCAGGTACCAGAGACACTAATTGAAGGAGGAGAGGAGGATTACAAATTACAAAGGATTACAAAGGAAACACAAACAGCAACAGACCAATAGGTCCTTACATGGCTGTTTGATTTAACTACACTAACTAGATAATAAGAGAGAAAGGATAGGAAAGTAGAAGGTTCCTCCCCACCCACCCATCCCTCCAGCCGAAGCTGGCCGGAAATGAAATGATACCATGCAATGTAGAAAAACTGCATGAAATTTGTGAGGAAAGTTGAAAGCTGTAATCTATGGCTAACTACTACAATGTTTGTGGGGGTAGGTTTAGTGCTTGATAGTAGGGTCATATTATGTGTGTTTTGTAATGGTGGGAACACAGTGTGGAGGTTCAAGGGTGGTGCGGCAGCCTTGCCTGGCGCTTTCTTGGGAGGCAGCAGTCAATCAGGCCCTAGCTCCGTTTAATCCACTGCGGATTGTGTACTTTCCATGTAGGACGCCGTACACTTCAATGCCCCCTGCAGCAGTGACCCTTGGTACCTTAAATCCCGATGGTGGTCACTAACTGTCAGGACCCTTACTGATCCACAGCCCGTCACAGGTCGAGAGTAGTAGTGGTAACTGTTAACTCGGGGCTATCTGTGTGTGTCATGAGGTCTAATGTAGTGTTGGTGTAGGCTCAGTGTGGAAGTTCAAGGGTGGTGCGGCAGCCTTGTCTGGCGCTTTCTTAGGAGGCAGCAGTCAATCAGGCCCCAGCTCCGTTCAATCCACTGCGGTAGTGCACTTTCCAAGTAGGACGCCGTACACTTCAATGCCCCTGTAGCAGTGACCCCTAGTATATAAATCCCGATGGTGGTCACTAACTGTCAGGGCCCTTACTGAACCACAACCCGTCACAGGTCAAAAGTTGTAGTAGTGACCGTTTACTCGGGGCTGTCTGAGACGTGTGGAGGAGGAGGAGGAGGAGGAGAAGAAGGAGAGGAGGAGGAGGAGGAGGAGGAGGAGGAGGAGGAGGAGGAGGAGGAGGAGGAGGAGGAGGAGGAGAGGAGGAGGAGGAGGGAGGAGAGGAGGGAGGAGGAGGAGGAGGAGGAAGAGGAGGAGGAGGAGGAGGAGTAGCTAAGCAGAAAAATACTCGGAAGTGAAGGAGACAAAAGGGAATGAAGAAGAGAAGGGAGGGAGGGAAGGAGGGAGACAACACCAGAAAAAGAGAGAAAGGCGTTGATAGAAGAGGTGGTGGTGGAGTGGTATAATTGAGGGTGGTTCAGGAGGAGGAGG
>JACEEZ010007845.1:0-2500 GCA_016584305.1 Chionoecetes opilio | reverse complement strand
AAAATATGTCCATGTCAGCAAAATAAGTGTCTGTATAATGGGCGTTCCGAGGTCAGTATAGTTTGCATGCATGCGTGTATATGTATGTATGTATATATTTTTTGTTACTCATTCCTACCACCATCTCTCTCTCTCTCTCCTCTCTCTCTCATCTCTCTCTCTCTCTCTCTCTCTCTCTCTCTCTCTCTCCTCTCTCTCTCTCTCTCTCTCTCTCTCTCTCTCTCTCTCTCTCTCTCCTCTCTCTCTCTCCTCTCTCTCTCTCTCTCTCTCTCTCCTTTTCCCATTAACCCAAAACTCCCCTTTTCACTCGTTCCCCTCTCCTTTAATCCTTTGGTATTCCCTCGCCGGCCCGTAACCCTCTCCAAACCCACCGTTCCCCCTCACACCCACCCTCATCTCCCTTCCCCGCCCACCCTTTCCCTTTTCTAGTCCCTCCATTTTATCTCCCACCCTCCTATTCTACTCAGTTCCTTCCTCTCTCAAATCTCAAATTTTCTTTTTTTTTTCTCTCACCTTCTCTTTTTTTTCGTCTGTTTGTTATCGGTATTAAATTTGTTGTTGTTATTATTATTTTTATTACTATTATCATCGGGAACATTATTTCAATGTTAGAGTTGTTAATCGTTGGAACAAATGACCAGCAAATGGTGTCGAAGCGAGCACAATAACTACATTTATAAGCATTTTCTCCCTTCCATCTATCTACAGATCTTCCTATTCTACCGAGTTCATTTCTCGCAGATATCAAACTTTCTCTATTTTCTCTCTCAAATCTCAAACTTACTCTATTTTTTTTATCTCACTCTCTCACTCATTTCTTTTCCTAATGTTAGTAATAACCATAAAAAAAACCTGTTCCTATTTCCATTTTATTTTCCACCCTTCCTATTCTACCCATTTCCTCTCTTTAAAATCTCAAACTTTCTCTATTTATTTTCTCTCTCACTCTCGTTTATTTTCCTAATCTTGTTCTACCCAGTTCCTTTCTCTCAAATCTCAAACTTTTTATTTTTCACTCTCACTCGTTTTTTTCTAATGTTTCCTATTAATAACATTTAAATAACTGTTCCTATCTTCCTTCTATACATCTAGAGACCTTTTTATTCTACTAAATTCCTCTCTCAATTCTCAAACTTTCTCTATTTTCTCCCGCAAATCTTAAACTTTCTCATTTTTTTTCTCTCACTCTCTCTAGTTTCTTTTTCTAATGTTTGCTGTTAAAAACAATCTAAAAAATTGTTCCTTCCTTCCATCTAAACGTTTAGAGACCTTCTTTTACCATGCCCTTGACGGCGGTAGGAACACTTCTTATAACCGGCTGTCTATAGAAAGGGTGTAAAGGGCCCAGTGTCGTGTTTTGTTCCCAGGACGACCAGCGACTATTAGGTTCCTGCACGGTAATAGCAGGTCGTGTGTCTCTGTTCGTCCTGGAGAAGAGAGACTCACTCACCCTATTGGTTGACTGGACTTTATTCCTCCTCCTCCTCTTTTTTCTTCCCTAGTTTTTCATACCCGTGTTTTTCTTTCTTTTTCCTGCTGGTTAATTTTAATCATGTATCTTTTTTCCCCCTTCTTTTCCTCCTCTTCCTCTTTTTCCTTCCTTCTTCTCCTCTTCATTTTATTTCTTCCTTCTTTTCCTCCTCCTCTTTATAAGCGTCCATACATAATTTATACTTCTAGTTTTTCATTTTCGTATTTTCCTTCCTTTTTCCATTTTTTTTTATAATGTAATGTAATGTATTCTATGTAGTCTTTGTTATGATGTTTATTCTTTACTTAACCCCCCCCTTTCTCTCTCTCTCTCTCTCTCTCTCTCTCTCTCTCTCTCTCTCTCTCTCTCTCTCTCTCTCTCTCTCTCTCTCTCTCTCTCTCTCTCTCTCTCTCTCTCTCTCTCTCTCTCTCTCTCTCTCTCTCTCTCTCTCTCTCTCTCTCTCTCTCTCTCTCTCTCTCTCTCTCTCTCTCTCTCTCTCTCTCTCTCTCTCTCTCTCTCTCTCACTATTTCATGACACCACTTGTGTTCTTCTCTCCCTCTTTATCAGTGCACTGCGGACGCTTTCTCTGTTTATGATCCACTTCCTCGTTTATTGTCTATTTTTTCCCTGTTTCCCTTCCTTCATTTCCCGTTATGTTTCTCCGATGACATTCCGGTCCATTTCTATTCACATTTTCTTTTTTATTGTTGCTGTTGGTTACGATTCTTATTAAAAAACTATCTACGTCATGTTTTGTCTTTTTGTCTTTTTTTCTTGTTTTTTTTTATCTTGATATTTAAGTATGTTTTTATAAGTAACATGGTTGAGGCGTTTAGGAACAAACTAATTATATACTTAGCATCAATTGCCCAACTCGATTACTTCGGCCCTACGCAATTTTTTATTTATTTATTTATTTATTTATTTAGCGTTAGCTTTAGTTTAGAGTATGACATAAGAACATAAGAAAATAAGGAAGCTACAAGAGGCCGCGAGGCCTACACGTGGTAGTTCCTGTCACCTAACAT
>JACEEZ010007844.1:0-25673 GCA_016584305.1 Chionoecetes opilio | reverse complement strand
AAAAAAATTTTGGGCCCAAAAAAAAAAAAAATTTGCACTTGCTTTGGAAAAATCCTGGAGTTGCACAATAAATGTCATAAAATTTACTGTATTGTGATATTTTTTTCTGAATAGCCCCCTTGTATTGGGATGTGAGAGGCCACAAAGGTAGTCTCGAGGAGAGACAAGTGTTGCCTGACATGGGTGGCTGACGGTGTGTTAGGGTGTCACAATGCTGCTATTGTGCTTCTCAACAACGGCATATTTGCAACTATGATGATAACGGTGATGGAGGGTGAAATTACGTCAATGATTACACAGCTCAACATTAATTGTTCATGCCAAATACATTGTTCATGCCAGATATACAATTTCATGATCTATGTAGGGGGCCATTTTAGGCACAATTAAGCCATGAATATGGTCACAGTTCCTTGTGCAATGTAAATAATAGAGAAATGTGAATGCCTACAGTCGCACATACACCATATCAGACAGGACAGTATGAATAATGACACTCATGGTCACCATATATATCACGGGACTGACGGGAGGTGAATTTGTGGCGTTAAAATAACACAGGCGTTTTCGGCGACTCTTGCGGTGATGCGGGTTGATGTTTATCATATCTAATATATCTTAATAGACTGAACAGGATGTATATTGGCACTCATCGTCACCCCACATAACACAGAAGGTAAATATGTAAGCAAGATAAACACAGGCCTTCTGTCTGCTATATTTTTGGTGCTTCTGTCTACTGGCTACCCTTTCGGCGCGGTGTTGTTCTTGTTTATCATAACCATCATAATAATATACCTTCAGTATTCACCTGAAAGTGATAACACTTGCTTAAATGTGTGTTATACTACTTTGTGATATTGGTTGCAATGTTTTGCGCTGATTATTATTTCGGCTCCTATCAAGCTTATTGTGTTTTTGTAGTAGAAAACAATCGGGACAAGCAACGGTCTTCGTATCCAAGACCGATCTTGGACGACAAAAATAGGGGTGTCACTGCGCGATAACGTCCCCACCTCTCAGGTAACGTCAAATAAAATCCCT
Organism: Chionoecetes opilio; assembly: GCA_016584305.1. NCBI lineage: Eukaryota > Metazoa > Arthropoda > Malacostraca > Decapoda > Majidae > Chionoecetes > Chionoecetes opilio. The sequence continues at coordinate 24,629 of JACEEZ010007844.1, read as the reverse complement.
AAACTGTTGGCTTCTTCAGATTATTTTGGTGTTCCAATAGTTTGTGTCCGTACATTGGATATAACAATCATATCAACACATCAGCATTTGTAGGTAGCATGATTGTATACTGCAGAAAAGGAAGAAGGGGGAGAGGACGAGGTAAACGACGTGTAGTTTTATTACCTGATGAGTCATCTCAACAGTAAGGGATTGTGGAGAATCTTGAATCCCTAGCAATATCTGCAGCCTCGCGGGCACTTGAATTGACCCTAACACAGCACTGACCTGGGCTACGTCAGAAATCTGGCGACAGGATATTTTGGGGGCCCCGTGTGAGGGGCAAAATTAAACCTTTTTGGATATTCTTCAAATATAATCGAACCTTTTTGGGATATTTTGGGTAAATTTTTTGGGAAACCCGCCCCCTCATAAAAAACCTCGATGGAGTGGTTTTACAAGGTCACAACTGTGGCGGGGCGCAGCAACGAACTGATCATGATCCATGGGGTTGGGAAAAAAGTTATAAAAAGCTTTTTCACCGAAATGTTTTCTTTGGTGGTAGGTCTCGTCAGAAAAAAAACCCCCCCGAATCCCCCCCAATGGAAACCTCTTTTTTGGCCTCAAACCCAAGATACCCCAATTAAACGGGGCTCAAAAAATTAAATTTAAATAATTTTTTTAAGTAAATGACATAAAAAGCGTTTAACGTACCATTTTCAGCTAATTTGGGGTCACTTTTTTGGTGATATTTTGGAACATTAGAGGTCACGATTATGTTTTTTAAGGTCGGGGGCATATAAAATTTGATCAAAATTTATCTCAAAGCTCCCCAAAATGACGCATTCGTTGGGAAAAATCGCTCAGTGGGGGCATCTTCCCCTATCGAACATTAAATTTTTGATTAAAGGAAAATTTTACCCTCTCCAGGGTATGTTTAAATTAATCAATTTTTTATTTTGTTTCAAAAAAAGGACCGTAATGGCAGTGTGCATCAGGATGCTTTTTGTTTACTGTGCGGGAAATTCACTGTGAAGGATTTTGCATGTGTCATTTCCAAAGGCCTTGCTGCAATCAAATGATTTCAGTGTCAAATACAATGAACTAATCCATTAAGGACTACCTGTTTCAAGTATTTGACGAATGAAAAGCAGTATGTGCATAGAGATGTCTAAGCTCACACTAATACCAGGCGAATGAGCAATGCACAACGTAAAATGACTGTGATCTTCCTCAGCAAACAAACTCAGATATGATGTCACAAATGCTGTTTCCATACTGACTGCGTATCTTGTGAAGGTGGGTTGATAAAAAGGACAAGCGCATCCACAAAACACGATTATGAATTCAGTCGGGTCCATTGCGCTACTCCAGGTGAAAGCGACGTTACAAGAAGATGTGTAGAACGCGTGCAAGCAAAGTAAAATGAGTCCGATGCTATATCGCATAGACTCTAAAGCATAAAACGTCTGCCTGCAGAGGGAGGCCATTTACCATCGTATGCTACCAATACTCATGTCGCCCGTAATTTGAATGGATCCCACCGTCTACTACACTGATGGAGCGTTTCCTAAAAGCGAGGACGTCCAAGCGGAGCAGAATGGGGCCTTCAAGCAGTCTTTGAATCCCGGGAGACAACGATGACGAGACGGGTCCTTTAGATGAACTAAACGAAAATCATGGAAAAGGAAGCGGGTGGTGGTAAAAATTTGTACTCCAGAGATCACTCCAGCGCAACTCTAGCGCATTATGGCAGCAGAGTCTCAACAATCTTAAAAACAGCAGCCACTTATCGTCACACTATCTTTGAATGTCAAGCAGTTGATTCAAAAGCACATACACAATTGAAATGACGATTTCCCAAGGATTGGATTCGCCCCCAAACAAAGTTTGTGGGAGCTATATACGAATGAAATTAAGAGTGCTGAAAAACACAGAGATATGTATCCCGTCACAGCAGATAGAAATCCATTGATCATAATCTCGCCATTCTGCCTCATTCCTTGTGCTTGCTTCTACGACCGTCATCAAAAGTTAAAAACTGCAGATCTGCGGTGCTCTATCGGCCAGCCCTCATGAGTGCCACTTTCCCAGAGCTTTCCTCCTCCTTACATGTTCTCCAGAAAAGCTTCCACCAACGAAAGACGCAGGGGACCTTTCATAGCATCGGACTTATCACCAAGTGGCAATGGAAACCATATCGCCTCTGAGTTTGGGGTTGGAAAGCCACTCCCGGTGGTCTTGTGGCTATCAGGATGAATCAGCCCGCGCACCAGGCGACTGCTAAGATAATCGATGCCCAATTGGGTGGTCAGTGTGACAAGAAAACATGCACCTGTCGCAAGAATGGACTACATTACCAGCTTGTGGCCAAAGCGGGAATCACATGATGAATGTGCTACAGGTTTGGGGAATCAGGAGATGATGATTGGATGTAGATTGAATAATACGATGGATTGACATTGCAATGTGACCCTTTAATTATTATCACTCATACATATGATTATTGATCAGGAATAGTGAACTTTGTTGTTAGACACTTTAACATGAGGTTCAAAATAATTTAAAATGCAAGGTCACAAACTGGTTTGATTCTATTATTTGTTAAATTTGGCTTGATTATGAGCTGATGCCGATCTCAAAAATAATAATGGACATCTGAAAGAGTCCCCCGTTTAAAAGTATACATCCCTGTACTTTTGAGTGATTTGCATCATTTTTGATCAAATTCAGGGGCAAATAGGATAAATTTGACCTTGACCTTGAATTTATCACATTAGCTAGATACCACTCACCTCAAAACTATTCTAAATTAATGAGCATCTAAGGGCATAACAACCAATATTTACAAACAATAATATATTTTGGTTACTCGGGATACAATTCGGTCCAATTTAAAATTGACCTGACCTGACACATGCCTTTGATATCTAAAGGATTTAAACTATCACTAAAGAATGGGTCCTAAATTTTTGAAAAGACACATAAAGGTTTCTAGTTGTTTCTTTACAAAATTTTGGTCCCTTTAAGTTTTGCACCCATACATTCGGCCATCTTGGATTGGCCAAAACGAGATTTCCCTGATAGATTCGGGGTTTTATTTGATAAGCACATCACCTGAAGTCATTTCAGGTGAGAAAGTTTTTTTAACATTTTTGCCAACTAAACGTTCATGCTTAGACTACGTCCTACACTGGCATCCATATGAGCTTTACAACGGTGGCCGGGAGTCAGGACTGACGTCACAAGTGTCGTGTTTTGGGAGAGCGAGCGACGGATAGCAAAACGTTTGTCCCTAAAGTGGTGTTACCGGTGGCTTTGCCCCGCCCATAACACCCGGTGACAGTAGGGTAAACACACGGTCAAATAACCCTTCCTTGGGACCATACATTTACTCTGCATGAATTTGTACTCTGTCCCCGCATAGTGCACAAATAGTAATCCATGATAACTAGTTAGTGAAATAAAACACTCTGTCCGAATCTGCCCCACGTGCTTTGTAACCACGGTTAGTTGTAAGATTTAAAACCAAGTGTGGTTAAAGGAAAATGCTGCTTCCTATACGGGGAAGGTAAGATGGGCATACGCTCGATACGCGGGCCTCAGTGTCATCTCTGCTTCCTATATATAGTTATGAAGGTAGGAGTAGATAACGAGCCGTTCCCTCCACCGTTAGGAGGTTGGACCATGGGCAGCCACTCACTCTCAGGAACGGGGCCCCCTCAGTGCTTCATATATACAACATTTATTCACGCACCGATAACGTAATCAAACATAGAATAAAACGGAAAACCCTATACAAGTAAAATAGAGGAATGATAAAACATAAGTTTGGTGTTGCTGGAGTAGTTTCAATATTGGAATAATCTCTCTTTTTTTTTTCCCCGGATTTTGCGCGGGGAAAGCCCCCCTCTCAGGTAACGTCAAATAAAAACTCTAAACTTTGGCTTCTTCAGATTATATTTGTGTTCCAATAGTTTGCGTCCGTACATTGGATATAACAATCATAACAACACATCAGCATTTGTAGGTAGCATGATTGTATGAGAAGGAACAAGGGGAGGAGGTACGTTACCAGTTTTTATACTAATTTTGGTTTAGTTAGTTTTAAGTTTAATTATACCCAGTTAAACTCGCCTCACACAGGTAGCGGAGCCTATTTCTGCAATTTTGATATTCCAAAGCAATATCTGCAGCCTTGCCGGACACTTGCTTTTTGTGATGCCAAACAAGGCACTGACCGGGCTTCTTACGTTCAGACAGGTAGCGACAGGATACATTGCGGCCCGTTACCCAAACCGTCGTATCATCAATGTCTTGCGCTCCTACCCATAGATCCATGCCGTTAGCTGGGGAATATAATGTTATTGTTTAGATACACACATACACACTCGTACACAAATGCGCGCACACACGTGTACGAACACACACACATACTCAGAAAAGTATTCCATTAGATCGTGAGTAATAACATAACATTATTAACATTAGTAATTACTCACATTAGATCGTGATTGTAAGACAAATAGAACTACAACCGACGATGCGAATATTTGTACTGCTTTTATTACTGCTATTACCAGAACTACTAATCTAACCCTCCTTATCTGATCCATACTTACAAACAAATCTAAAAAAGGGATAATTCATAATGAACCTCAATTGGGTTGAGAATGAGGGCCAAGTCAGCCAGCGGACCGAACTGCTTTGTGCAAGTCCTTCTTGCAGACTTATACGATACTTGTTGAAAAGAACTAGTCTGTAAACAACACCCATTAAGGGCGAATCCCCACCCGTCTCGACACTTTCTGAAAATAAGAAAAAATTAGTGTGTGTGTTTTATGGGGTGTGTGTGTGTGTGTGTGTGTGTGTGTTGTGTGTGTGGTCTGTGTGTGTGTCTGTGTCTGTGGTCTGTGTCTGTGTCTGTGTTCTGTGTCTGTGTCTGTGTTGTGTGTGTGTGTGTGTGTGTGTGTTTACCTAGTTGCAATTACCTAGTTGTGATATACCTAAAATGAGCTGCACTCGTGGGGTCCCGTCTCCGTATCGCATTTGGTCAATTTTAGCCTTAAGCACAGAGATACACTCTGCATTTACTATATCTTTGTCCAGGTCATTCCAAGGATCAATACTCTGGTTTGGAATACAGTATTTCATAATATCCTTCATGCATTTTGTCTTCTTCAGCTTTTTTCTGTGTCCTCTTGTGCTTCCCGTGTCCCTCCCAAACATGTCCAATCCAATCTCTCTTCGTGTGTGTGGGGGGGGGGGGGGGGGGGGGGGGGGGGCGATAACCAGCGTGAATGAGGGTTTAGGTAAGTACTTAGGAACACAAATGTTTCATCACCTTGACATGCAGTATAATTGTACTTGTTAGGGACATCGGCGAAGGAGGCCATTATCATCGTCATCAGCAGCAGCACAATCATGATGGCGGCCAGGCAGGTACCGTGTGTTTTCAAGCAAGACCAGCGGCAGCGGGCTCTGGGCTCCACACGTATTGACACTCGCTGAGGCCGCCCAAGTCCTCGGAGGATAAGTGTCTGAGCACACCGTCAGCCCCAGCAGGCACCAGCAGAGATAGAAGAGTGCAGGAGGCGACGCAGCTGGCGCAGGAGTGAGGCCAAGCTGCCCCCGCCCACTGCTTATATAATGCTGCTGTGACTCCTTCATGCCCGCCCTTCCCCTTCCCCTTCCCTATCCCCGGGGCTGACACAGTGTGCCCCCGGGAGGCTAACAACAACACCACACTTGTACCTGGCCTGCCCGGTGTCGTAATATTGTGGGGTTGTGCAAAGGGGGGAGCGGGGCGGTCCAGAGAAAAAATGGTCCCGCAGGAGGGTGTGTTAGACTCAACAAACTGTTCCTCGTCGCCCAATGTTTCAAGCATCGAGGCTGACTTCCTAAACATCGCCATAAAATATAAGCAATACCAAGTGGCTGTTACTGGATTTCATCACACACGAGAATGCAGATCGTGGTGGCGTCACGTATCGTGGGTGTGAAGGCGGGGGCGGGGGCGATTGAGGTCATATTACAGGTCATTATAATACATTAGGTCATATTAGGTCTATTTCATATTTTTAGTCTTGCCATGAAACTCAAGGATAAGAGATCACAATTCCTATCCTGCTGAGTCCTGTGAAACGCTCTCAAACTAAGAACATGATTGAAATGTTTTATGATAATCAGATACACTTGGCACTGATGATACGCAACGGCATAGACCACTGTATACCTGGACTGCGCACGGAATATCGGCCCGTCGCACAAGGGGCTGAAGTCGGAGGGCCGCTCGGATTCATATATGTATATACGGATCATATAGACTGGTTTATCAGTATATATGATATACTGTAATCTTCGTAAATGTTTGTTCTATAATATTATCAAATAAAAAACAGTAAAACACGCTAAAGAAATGCCATTACGAGGCTCTGAAGAAATATGCATGAACTTTAATATTCACTTCAACTCTTCGCCATTTAAAACTTTGCGAGTCAACTTTAATCATAAAGGGTATCAATAGAAGCGCAATTTTATTAGCTTTCCATTGCTATACTTCGTTATCTGATAAATGAATTAGAACCATGCATAAATTAGCGTTAACTAAATAAATAAAATCATCAATCGGGTAATTTTCCCGATTGATGAGGTTATTTATTTAGTCAACGCTAATTATACATGGTATTAATTCATTTATCAGAAAACGAAACATATAAGTAAATAAATAACCTCATCAATCGGGAAAATTACCCGATTGATGATTTTATTTATTTATTTAACGCTAAGTTATGCATGGTTTTAATTAATTTATCAGATAACGAAATATAGCAATGGAAAGCTAATAAAATTGCGCTTCTATTGATACTCTTCATGATAAAAGTTGACTCGCGAAGTTTTAAATGGCGAAGAGTTAAGTGAATATTTAAGTTCATGCATATTTCCCATAGTCGCGTAATGGCATTTCTTTAGCGTGTTTTACTGTTTTTTATTTGATAATATTATAGAACAAACATTTACGAAGATTACAGTATATCATATATACTGATAAACCAGTCTATATGATAGTCCATAGACCACTATATCTCTCTGTCGGGCGCCCCGCAGGCCCCTATGCAGCCCGCAATTCAAAACATTGTCGCGTGAACAGTCAGGTATACAGTGGTCTATGGCAACGGATATAATCACCCACAGTAGCTCATTATGATAACCATTTCCTGATGCCAGATTGGTCTTCTGTATGGATGACAATGGACGTATTGAGCAAGTGTGTCATCTAGTTGTATTTACCTAGTTGTATTTTACAGGGCCTGAGCTATACACTCGATGGCCCTCCATGGCTACATTTTATCATAAATTCTTAGTGCTTAGTGTTGGGGGTTAGCCACCGACCGGGAAGCGGGTCACAAACTCCCGGCTAACAACCGGTACTCATTCACTGCTGGGTGAATAGGGGCTTGGGTTTTTTTTAAGACCGCAAATCTTTCTCCGCTCCACCCGGGGATCGAAGTCGGGATTTATCGGTTTGTGAACCAAGCGTGTTAACCACTATATTACGGAGTAGACACTAAAACGGTGGTGTGTGTGTGTGTGTGTGTGTGGTGTGTGTGTGTGTGTGTGTGTGTGTGGTGTGTTGTGTGTGTGTGTGTGTGTGTGTGTGTGTGTGTGGTGTGTGGTGGGGCGTTATTCACCTATGGTCTTGTCCACGCGAGTCGGACTCGCGATCGCCAGTTTCACTCTCCCGGTGTGAGTTTGGAGTCATTATTACCGAACTTTGGGTAATGCTGGGACCTCACACACACACCTCCCCTCCCTTTGCTCAAGGGGCAGTATCCGCCCGAATTTGTCAGTAACAAATCCCCGGGAGCAGTGAGGATTCGAACCGGCTGCATATTCCCGTTCTCTATGCGATTATGTGGTTTCGAGTGAAGACACTTGGCTGTAGCTCCGAAACTAACCATAGGATTTTATAATAACTTACGTATCGGGTCATTCATTGATGCCTCATGCTTGCAAAACAGTTCAGCATTCTGAAGAACACGCCTAGATGCCTCTCGACGAAAATTGTACTTCTTTCCTGATCCCCTTTGTAGTCGGTCACCCCGGTCCGAAATTTTGCTCACCGGTATCAAATTAGGGCGAGAATGCTAAGTGTTTTTTGAGAAGGTATAAATGCCTAGAGTTAGAAACATGTGATAGCATTGTGGGGGTGGCAGTTTTATATGAGTTATCTCCCTTTTTCCAAAATGGCCGCCAAAATACACCCAATAATTATGAAATTTTTAAATTTCGTTTTATGGGCCTATCATGTAGAGCTTTTCCTGGTGATTCCAACGGTATGCTTATTTGTTCCCTAGCTTCGATATTTGTCCCCCAAATCGGTTTTTTCCTCTAGGGGAAGAACCACTTTTCCCTGGCCTAGGGCAATTTTCTAAACGTGGTAAATCGGGAAGATGATCAAGTATAAAATGTATTTAGAATCCGCTTTTAAATACATATACCAATTCAATCGGATAATATTTATATACATATGTATGTACATATGTATATATGTATATATGTATATATGTACATAACTACGCTAATTACCTAAAACATTGAACACACCTTTTATGAAATTAATCATCAACATCGTCGTCTTCGTCCGTGCTCTCCTCATCATCTGATGAACGATTCTCGCAGTCTGACAGTTTGCACATATCGTGCACTTAAGTCCATTTGCCAGACAGACACACTTTGGCAGTGTACACATCTTTGAACATTTGCAGGCCAGTAGGGCCAAGATAGCCTCAGGTGCTGGCCGACCATCCATCCAATCCACTACCATTAATTCCTCAGCTACATCCATGTCAATTTTCCACCCTCTGCCAATGGGACTTGGTACACCTGGGTCTTGCTCAAGACATCTTCTCCATATTCCAGCCTGGTAGTTTTCCCCTTTTGTGCATGTTTGACTAAGCAGTCCCTGCAGGGTGGAAGCTGATGACTCTCTATCTCACCTTTCTTAACACAGAACAAGTGGTACCTGAGATTATTGACCTTAGTGAATGCTGCTTGGGGACATAGGAGACATGTGAAAACACTCTAGTTTGTCCATCAGTTCTGAGGAGAGGTCCATTCCTGGCCCAACTGTGTAAATGTGTTCTGATTTCCCTGTTGTTGGTCACGAATTTTAGAGCACTTGCCTTCCCTTTACCTGCGAAAGCACTGGTAGTTTTCACATCCAGTGTATGCATGTATACCAATAAGAGCTCTGCAGACATCTATGCCGATAGTGGCAGCGACTTTCCCGATGTCAACTAATCTAGTTCTGGTTCTAGTTCCACATTTCTGGAATAACGGGGCCCTATCTTGTCATGGAATGCCAAACACATGATAAAGACATCTGTATCCTCTGCGCATATCACAACAGCCTGGTAGCCCCGTCTAGCAGCATGGACAGCATGGAAAAGTAGGCGCCCATCTGCTTCTTCCTGCTGGCACTGGAGATCTGGTACCTCTTCACTGCCCGTGATGTAATTTTGTAGCATTTGTCATCTACAGTTGTATACAGAATCTTCTCATGTAGTTTCTCCCCGTACACTGGCTTCCTCCATTCACTGACAATGAAGCTAATCAGACTGGTTTTGTTAGTTTATTCCTGTCAGGAAACTTCTCCATTGCCTCACGATCTGTGCGCTTGTGATACCCTGCAGCTGCTGTCCGGTCTCTCAACCCGTGCCGATCTCTCACTGTTCTTGATAGAATTCTTTCGATACGTGTCGAACACAACATCTATTCGGGTACTTTTACTTCCTTCACGCAATGCCATAGACAGTATTGTAGTGGCAATGTCTCCAAACGTAGCTTGATCAACCTGTACTCTTTGAACTAAGTTCATTCCATCGATCACAGAAGCCGGATTTTGTAGGAGTTGGTCTGCTACTGTCACATTCTTCTGCAAAGTTGTGGCTAAGGAAGCTTTGTTTGTTTTCCTGAGTAATCCGTCTGGGGTAGAGAGAGCCCAGGGTAGTGGTCCCAGGGGGTGAGAGAGGATGTCCTCCATCTTGAGATTGCGCCTTGTGCCATCACTATGATGCGACCAAACAGAGACCGGTCAGCTTTCAAGATTATGTCCTTCCCACTTGTTTTCAATACTTTATTCTTACACATATTAGTGAATGTCTTCAGCTTGTTAGTTTTCATCGGATCGTGAAATAGTTTTGGTGGTGGGTCGTTCTCCAGTCTCTCATTGCGGAAAGTGGCATAACTCTTCTCTCCAATAGCACATGCTTTAATCAGGTCAGAGGCAATGTCTCTGTGTGCCGATTTAGCAGTAGAAATGCTTATGAGGTCTTGCTTCTCTGAGAATGGGTTGGCCCAGGCTTGAATGAGGCTGACGACCTGCCGACACTGTTTCCTCATCTTTATTTATTCTTGGCTGCTGGAGATCAGCATGATTGAGTTTTGATTGGTTACCATGCACCATGTCTCTTAGGTGTCCAAGAAATTCACTGCGGTACTCTGCTGTTATGTAGTACCTTTTGATGGCTCCTGCTTTTAGGCTGAACCCTGACGTGCCTCCAGGAGTCTGAGTGTCCTTGTTAACCGTAACCTCAATTGTCTGATCTACAGGTATCCGCCCAAAGGGATTATTGCTGGACCTCTGCACTGAGAAATTACCTTGCTGGAAGGCTCTATGTACATCAGGATTTTTTTCCGGAAGATTTCCGATTTCCGGATATAATTATATAATATACAGTTTGGAAAAAGGGGGATAACTCCCATAAAACTGCCACTGCCACAATGCTATCACATGTTTTCTAACTCTAGGCATTTATACCTTCCCAAAAAACACTATTAGCATTCTCGCCCTAATTTGATACCGACCAACCCCCCAGGCTGATCGCCTATTTCAAGAATCTGGACATCCACTTTGTTAATAAATGTTCTTGTATTTTTATCATGATCCATTTGGTGGTGAAAACTACGATATTCCCACGTGTGTTTTATGTGTTTCACACGAAAATCACCATAATAATTGTCGGGGAAATCCTTCTATTTGCTTCTAAGATCCCCTCCCCTGTTCAAGTGGTGGTGTCTAGGGCCCACGATGTTAGTGGTGGCATAGACATAGTGGCAGCGTAAAGGCCCGCTCACATCTCCACGACTCGTGCCGGCGACCGGTCACGAACTTGACGAGTCATCCAGTCGGGTTTGGGTCTGACGCCAACCCACATGACGACCGGCGCCGACCACAGCATGACTCAGCAAGTCGTGACTGATAGCCGTCGAGAGTCTGAATATGCGAAAGGGCCTTTCTAAGGTAGTGTCGATAGCGGGGCTGGCTGGAGCGGGGGGAGGCGTGTGGGTGTCCGTCTGTCGCCCCTTCAATGGGACGCCTGGTTGTGTCCCACTTCCTTATTGGTAGCGTGAGGGATACTGCATATATATATATATATATATATATATATATATATATATATATATAATAATATATATATATATATTGTTACGACTGCGGCCTCAAGCGCAATAGACTGTTCACTAACCGTGAACCGATAGAAGCCCTCCAGCTTCTATCCAGAGAAAGAGAGGGGCCGTAACCCCCCTTCTACTCTCCTGCTCAAATACAAAAGTATACTACCGATTACAGCCTAGGCTACTGAGAGGCCCGGCTGTATCACTAAACAAACAAGAGTGAGAGCACCCTCTGCTCTCACTCCACTCTAAGTGATACTTGAAAAAATATGCTACGTAAATTGCTGCAGCGGTAGATCCCTACAGCTCTGAGGAATTATCCTCTAAACAAACAAACAAAAAACAAACAAAAACGACTTCAAAATGCTACCGCGATTGTATCTATGGGCGGTTAAACATTGGTGATGGAAAGTTCCTCCCTGTTACGTTATTACTGGAGTGGCACCTCCACCTTTCTCATCCCACTGCCCAGAAGGACGGGAAACTGGTATTTGTGTTATGAGCTGGCCTCGCAGAACAAAGGTTAATTGATGTACAGGCGATGTGTGTGTGTGTGTCAGTGTCTCTTGTGCTAGCAAAAACTCCAAAACTCGGTAACCATTCGTTTCCCGCCTTCCGTCCGTTAATTGATACTAAACTTAGCACGTGGTCAGCCCGAAAGCCTCGCCCAAATGGTGGAATCTACGTGTTTTCAATACTACGCAAGAAATACTACAACTTCAGACACCCTCTAGCTATTCACTGACTCAAGTGAATGCAGGGCAAACTTCCTACACAAAGACTCAACAACTACCAAAACGCAGCAACTCAACGACGATGGATAGCAAGAGGCTGCGGAGCAGAGCGGCACGTGTATTCGCTATTAAGACCAGACCTCTACTAACCCGAGCGACGCCCGCCACGCGGGATCCACCAGGGGCGGGGGTACCTCCCTCTCCCGATCTCTCTCTCCTCATCTCCTCCTCCTCACTCACCCGAGGACACACACCAGCCAGGCTCGTGGCAGGTGTACACGCCCTTCCCCAAGGGAAAATTTTGTTCCCTGGAGCAAAATTTTCTTTCATCTGAGCGGGACAGGCAATCAGCTATAACATTATCCACCCCTCTCTCGAGGGGTGAGAGAGATGCCTTGGAGATGGTCTATTGTTTTCCCAAACAATGAAATGTCTTGAGCACATAGCATTGTTCCTTGTTGATCTCCATTCTTCACCTCTTCTACACTTCTCTCCCACGCGCACTCCTTTTGACAGGTTGAGGTGGTTGTAGCTTGGCTTTCTTGAACAAGATATTTCTTCTTGTTAATATAGCTCATTCTGCATATTTTATGCACCTCGGTACCACAAACTACCACGATACTGTCGCCTCTGTCGATGCTGGCCTTGTTGATTCCTTCAGTCCCCTTTTCACCAATCACCACCGTTTCACCATCTATCTCACTGCCACATAAAGGACCAATTTTCTCGACTTGCCATCTTCTCATGCTCTGAAATGCAAAAGAAACTAGAGGGGGGGGGGGGGGGGCACTCAGTAGAGCGCATACCTCCGCCCGAATATTTCATCAATTGGTTGCCATAGCAACAGTTGTGATTCGATTTCATAAAAAAAAAAAGTAAAAAAAAAATAATAATAATTTATATATATATATATATATATATATATATATATATATATATATATATATATATATATATATATAATATATATATATATATATATATATATATATATATATATATATATATATATATATATATATATATATATATATATGCACTCAGTATGAGCGCATACCTCCGGCCGAGGAGGTATGCGTTCATTGGTTGCCATGGCAACAGTTGTTATAGATTTCATCCAAAATTAAATCAGTTTCTTCCTTATACCAAATAGACTTGGTATTCCAAGTTTGGTCCAATCTTTCGTAACTTTTCGAGAATCCTGTACACTAACCTGATCAATCAGTCGCACTATCAAAGTCATCCAAGACATTTTCAGTTGACGTCAATAAGTGCTTTCATCTGTCAAAACAACAACTGTGATAAAACTGTTATTTACCAGCAATGGGTGTAAAAGGATCCGAGAAGCCCAGTGACATACACAATGATCATGTTTCCAAAAGACTGAAACTTGTTGATGAAGACCAGTTCCTTTACCATGTTAAACGAATCCCTGTTACAAAAGTACACTATGAAATCTGTTCTTGATAGACTTACAAACAGAATGTAGCTCAAAGTAAAGATCAGTCATTGAATCAGCAGACACATCAGAGGATAGAAACACTCGCTCACAGACTCCCCCGACACCCGCCCAATACTGGCCCGACAGCAACAGCAGTGCGTGACATAAATTGTATTATCTGTGACAACAAATCATACAAACATGAGTAATAAATTTCGCATCTGCGAACCCAAACCGTTGCTTCGTCCTTTCTTGCTGCAACTAACTATTTCCAAGATGAAGTCTACACTCGTACCTGCGACCTTCAAGATCCATGTTCTATGTTTGGCGCAGATGTTATTTATCACAACGAATGCATGGTCAAGTACATGTTACAAGTACGACTCAAGATCCAAGGAGTTAGCACCACAATTATCAACCAAACACCTTGTATGGAATAAAGGTTGTGTCTGAGTTAGAGAAAGGCCTAAAAAATGGCAACGGCTATGAGTTGTGTGTTATCCGAAACCACTTGAATAGCATTGATGACCAATGTGGCTTTCGCAACAAAGATGTGAAAAATTCTGATTAATCTATTGGTTAGTGGATGTTGATTTACATATCCTGATGTCTGCGTAAGTCAAGATGGTGTTTTGTTGTGTGTCCAACTCGCAAATGCACTAACTGACCGCATCCTTTTCTGTTGATCCATACAAGGGGGCCCTAAGTGCTTGTGTTAAAACGGAAGTCTCTTGATGAATACGATTTTGGACTTGAAAGACACTTTGTGAGCTCAAGAGTTAAAGCTTGCATGTAATGACATGGATATCCCCGAAGCTGTATTTTAAGTTTTTTGGGACGTTGTACAATTTCAAACCTGAAACCTACAAAACAAGCAGCATCATCAGTCAAGACACAGGAGAAGGTTGCTGATAATGAAAATGCTACGAGGACGATAGCGATGATATCAGCGACAGTGATGGCAACTTATCGACACGACGTTGTCGGAAGTTGAAAGTCTCTCTTCCAAACGATGTTATTACGTGCATCACTGTGGGAGAAAGAGAACACCCATGCATATCATGAATGCAGGGGTCTGTCCATTGCACTTGGACGTGGAGGTAAAATCGTGACCTCAATATTAAATCATAAAGGGGATTGGCACTCAGTTACACGGAGCTCCGTAGGTACAACACGACCTCGCATCTTTCACAGCACAACACAACAAAGATCGCTTGCACTACCCAGTCACTTTGACCCTGGACAATTCACGTAGGGCGCTATTGACAACTGGACCACGAAGGAGCGAGGGTCTCAGAGCATGACACAGTGACTGTACTCTTCCAAGATAAACCTGTTTCATCGCCATGCAAGCCAAAATTTCTGACACACAAGTAACACACGGGCCACAAGTTTTCAAGGAAATCCTACCATGTCAAATACTCTCAGATTTCCACAAATCAGCACGCAATCCCGACATCTCAGCGTCATACAAAGTGAATGATGAAGCTACAAATCTGCAAAGCTGACGGAGCGAAACTGAGGACACCACCTGGTGTCCTTCACTCGCTCTTCACAAAATCCTCACTCGCATCGAGTATGCCGAAAAAGAGGTATCAATATATCCTCAATCACAGTCGATGCCGTCTTGGAGTGCAAGGCAATTCCGTTTGGACTGAAGAGAACTTTCCCGGGTAAAAAATCTTGCATTCGTCCCCGTGCTTCCGTATGCCTTTCACTAAACATGCCACTGTGTATTCTGCAATGAAGGAATTTCGTGGACCTTGGTTCACAGTTGGTTCAACAAGAAATACTGTTGTATTGTGATGAGGGAGTGTACCACATAGTGAGAGAAATTCAGATGAGGCCAATGCGCAAGAATTTTGAGACGCTTGTACCAGTTCTGGGATGATTTCATTTGGTGAAAATTGTTCTAAAATGTATCGGCAAATACCTGTCTGGAAGTGGAGCGGGACCCCACTTGGCTACAGGCAGGAGTATTTGGTCCAACCATCATTCAGAACTTAGTTCTCAGCGGAAGTCATTACAGCCGTTCTCTTGAAGCATGCAATTTCTTTCAGAAGTATTCGAGCGTCTTCTGTCCAGGAATTCTTCGCAGACAAGGTGTGGAGCAGTATGCAGCAGAACTTGCAATCTTGATAAACCTCAAAAACAAGTGTCGCAAAAAAACACCAGTGAAAGCCTGCAGAAGTACATGGATAAATTTGCTACAGCCTCCAGTCAGTTGATCGAAGACCTTATCATGTCTTCAGAAAAACTCCGTCTGCTGAAACTGAAAACTTCAACTTCTGGAACCAGTTCCTCCGTATGATGAATGTGGTGTACGTTTATTAAGAGCTGATCGCGGGGGGGATATGGGAACTCCATCTTGATGCTTATAACGTGCACTCTACCTTTTTTCTGCATTTTATTCAACAAACTACCTGCGCTGGTGTTCCATCTACATGGAAGACATGCGTCGACTGTCCGAAACAGCATCATGGGTCTATGATTAGTTCTCAAATGGGAATTTCTCCATCAAAGACAAAGCTGGCCACTTCACAGCCGTAGGTGGTGACCAGAAACTGGGCAAAGTATCAATTTTCCCTCTAAATGATGCAGCGATGGAGTCATCGGGCATGCCAGGCAGAAGCAGTAATGTGGGGCCCCCAAAAGGGCCTGAAATTTACCACGAAAATGAAAGGAATGAAGAACCTGCATCGGTGAAAATGCTGGATAGAATAATACTATGAGTGTAAACCACACCAGTCATCACAAACTACCCCCAATTCGCCAATGAATCCCAGTCCAGGCAATGGTCCCGATTCAATGAGGAG
The DNA here is from genome assembly GCA_016584305.1 of Chionoecetes opilio. Taxonomy (NCBI): domain Eukaryota; kingdom Metazoa; phylum Arthropoda; class Malacostraca; order Decapoda; family Majidae; genus Chionoecetes; species Chionoecetes opilio. The sequence goes on along the minus strand of JACEEZ010007844.1, from coordinate 8,199 downwards.
AAGGGTTCGCCATCTCCTAGATGTTCCAGAACCTGCAAAAATTTTGTGACACGAGAAATCATGGCACAAGAATCAGGAACGACCTGTGAATGCCTTCACAAAAGGAAGGATAACCCACCGGAAATTCCCGCTCGAAAGATTCATTTAAAAGAAACGAGGGTCAGTGACACAATTCACCGAATGAATATGAAAACAATGAAAAAATAACAGCAGCAAGCCACGAAGGACTATCAAGACATTAAAGAGATGAACATGCTGAGAAAGCCCTCGAAATCTCCCGTTTTATCGTGGCCAAACCACCGAGGTCTTTTGAAGTATGACGATCACCATCCCCCCTCCTGTTAAATTTAAGACGGGCTGATGACCAACCAGACAAAAGCCAATTGCTCAAAAGATGGAGAGTCATCTCAAGCCTGCGATTACAGCTATGTACATCAACAAAACAGTGCGTTGTTATAGATGTCAGGCCAATGTTCGCAAGGTTCGTTTTGACCGAATTTCCCGTAACTTTTCCCCGAGCTGTTTCGCGCTTACTGTCATTTAAGAGGCTACCATCATTTGGGAATGTGACTACGTGTTCGACATGTATTCTGATGAGCCCTCGTGACGGATAGGAAAGAAAAGAGGCGAAAACACATCCCAGTCGAACACAACAATCGATCCAAAAAAACACCTCTACGAAATAGATTTGAGGGCATTCTGGCTTTCAAGCAGCAACAAGCTTCTTCTAAGAAAAAACTGATCTATTGTTCTTCAGAAAACCACTTTCCCGACACTCGACAGTACCCGAGTATTATCGGGCCCGTTGACCAGAGAAGACGACCACTGGCAGTGTGTTTAAGTTCAGGCGGTCCGAGAGACAGTACTAGCTCACCTTCAATCTGATATGAAGAAGCCGATCTTCGCAATTCCCATTTAAAGTGATGGACACCGTTACAGGCAGGAACACCGTTTGTGTAGTTATCTGCAATAAACAGACGTATTGGCACTACTGTACCATATGTCTGTCTTCCTGCAACATGTCTGTCACGCTAGGGTTCGAGTGGGGTAGGGGATTCCACTCGGTATTGCCCCTTCACTATTGTTCAAGCGGATGGGTGCCCAACTGTGCAGTTTCTTTTCCGCTCTGACCAGTCTTACAGGTGCGACACACGAGCAGAGTTGCACAAGAAAGTGCCTTAAAGGAGAGCAGTGAAAAAACCTGAAAACACTTGGGACATGCATCGCTCTCCGAATACGATTCGCAACCCGAACATTATTAGTGAAAGTGCTAAAAAAAATCAAGTGAGGCTACCAAATTTCTAAAATCACCGAACTGAAAGTCCATACAGCAAATGCAGTGTTGAGGGTCCCCCAACCATCAAGGTATTCAACCTCATCCAAAAGTGGGAGAAACCCCTCTCGGTTATATTTGTTCCCCGCTACATACTTTAATTTTTTAACAATATGCGAATTGGAATGTAAGCATTGATAAGGAAATTTTGAGAAGTAAAGACAGTTCTAATATAATATTGACTTGTGGAGAGCCTTCAAACATAGAGGCATTTCAAAATCGACGATTTTGGAAAATAAAAACCTAACATTTAGCTATTTCGCACTGAAACCGAGGTTTTAGTGTCTGAATACTCATAAAAGTTGTTAGTACTATCAAGCTGATAATAATCACAATGAATAATTTGTGGACTGATGGTGGTTATTGCATGAAACTACAATATCGTCAATTTCGATTGGACGCTCGACCAAAAAATCTTCAACGGGTCTGCGGAAAAACTGTACAGGGAAGATGCTGAAAGCCATAGAGTAAGGCGAAAAGAGCCTTTTAACGGTCTTCAGCGCTTTTGTAAACAGGCCCGGAAGGACGGCTCAAGGTATGACAGTCGAGATTCAGGCGTTTTTTCCTGCCATACCCTCTAAACCCAAGCGTGGTTGGTCGAGAAATCTATAGCAATACGCTGCTTCTGAACGCTGTTAGCAACTTGACCAACACAAGGCTTTAACACTTCAACACCAAACAAGAATTTTATCCCTCCTTCCCTCACCTCTGAATAAGGCAACCGCTTGCCCCGCGGCCCGCCGAAAAATTGTACAAGATGAAATTATCACAGGTTTTACCACTTATATATGTTGCATTGGGACGTGCCACAACCCTGATAATCGAAAAACTGTGGGGATTCAGAGACTGTAGGAAAAATTTAATGCAAGCAAAAGTTTCAGAGTAAGGAAGAGTGAAATAAAAAAAGAAAGAAAAAAATGTTTATACACGATCTCATTTTGTTATACCCTTTTTATAGTATAGTTTAGTAATTTTTATAAGTCATGAATGCACTAATGTCCGTAAGATGATGGTAGTTCAGTTGTCCTAAATATCATCTGGTTTAATATGATAGTACCGTATAATAGTACATTTTTGTACGGCGGAGCACCCTTGGGAACCTTGTTAGTCGCTCGCCTCCGCCCGCCCAACCAACAACAACAAAAAACATTTTATGCAAACATAAAAAGCTATAAAAACACCAAAATATAGTGCCGCGTTTAGTCTTCACGATCAATTTATACACACCTTGCAACACTATTATTACTAAACCCAAAAAAAATTGTTACGATGTAGGAAGAAACAAGGCTGTATTTGCCTTATAAACAGAGAAAGTCTGCCAAAGGCCAACAGTGCTCACTAATCAGGGTCTGACCATGCCTTAGTTTCAGCGCCTTTAGGGGTGCCACTAAGGCAAAAATCTCGACTGAGCATCGCGGTGGGAGGGCGTTTCGCCTTACCACAGGCGCCCTAGCTCGCTCTCAGCATCTGGCCCCTGATCTGGAAGTGTTAAGGCAGGTTCCCATCAGCCCGCTTGTACGGCCGTCTTACAACAACACCGCTCAACAATGACGTCACCATCATCACCGCTTGAGTGGTATTTGTGGTAACTGGGCACAGTTGGCAACTCTGCTCGAGCGGACCCCCGCCGAGCGGGAGAGATGACTTGAATTTAACTTTGTACGGCGGCCGTACAGCGGTTACGGCGGTGCGGTAGATCTTTGTTGTGACGTTATTGTTGTTGTACGGTGGCCGTACAAGCAGGATGGTGGGAACCGGGCTTTACCCCAACTTTTTTTGACGGCCTTGACATATATAACAATAAAATTTAGGGTAATACTCTAAAAGAGCCATGTACACGAACTCCCCCCCCCCCCCCCGAGCCTATATTAGGATGTAGAAATATAAGTATGAACGCCACCACACGTCTGTACATCAAAATAAACATTGCCCCTGGCGACTTTAGTATTATCTACGGGGGAGAGGCTCTTCTGCAGGGTACTTTTGGAGGATCTTCACACATATGATCCATTTTATTCTTGCACATGTATTTTTTCAAAATAGAAAAGGAAAAAAAAGAGCTAAAAAAAAGGACCTATGAAGCGATGTAAATGCTAGACTGGCAATCCCAGCCCCAGGTCACAAGAAGAAGAAGTGAGTAGTTGCCAGCCTGGTGGACGTGTGATTCATTGTGTTGGTGATCACGGTGATCTGGGAACAGCACTGCCTGCTCTGTGGTGCTCCAGTGTGCCTCACTCACTCACCTACTAAACACACTCCTGCATACAGGCAGCGGCTACAGGTCTTCAGGTAGGTAAGTGTGTGTGTGTGAAGGGCGGCGCAGGTCTACCGTTGTGGACAACAGCCTGGGCCGAGATACATATATAAAACTTTTTGTGCAAACAATTCACTCGTAACCTTAAAAGTAAGGGTATTATTTTACGATGGCACCAAACTTCCCACACAATTGGGGCATGGTTTTTGTTTACCTTTGTATTCTAAGAGACATTTCTCTTTGAGCTTTCCGTCGCAAATCAATAGTTTCGGAGATATAGAACATTTTAGCGGGGGAGATATGTCTCCTTGTTTACAAAAAGCCTCCTCTTCCTCTTCTTGTGACCTGCATCGCTTTTGTTTGGGATTTGGTAATAATGGACGAGTTTCGCGGTCGTTTTCAGAGACACCGACTATTTTTTCTTGGCCTACAATAGGTGCTTGTTGTAATGGAGATAGTTTTTTTTTGCGCAAAAAAAAAAAAAAAACACTAACCTAACTATAGGCCTCTCCATTTGCGACATTTCAAGGAACTAGTTCACGGAACCCAAGAATTCAGGCGTTCCATTTGCGCACGAAAACCTGGGTCCGAGGCAAAGCGCGTAGTGACTCAGCAAAACCAGTGAACTTTTTCTACTCACATAGGCAAGGGGGTAGCTAGGGTAGTTTCAGTTCATAACAAACAATGGTCGCGGGCCCTATTCTCTTATCGTGAAGGGTTTTTCCGCATGCACGAGTCGGAGAGGATGTCAGACGGCATAAAAGAGGCATACATGGATGGTGGAGGCCATGCGTTCCCGCGATCTTAAACTTGATATGATCCCTTCACATAGCAGCTAGCTGAGTTATCTCTCTCTCTCTCTTAAATTGCCTCGCCAGCTGAGTATGTTTGTAAACAAAAAACGGGGTTTTTGCGTTCCATTTGTGACACGCGAACCCAACCCTGAACCCAGAACCCAGAACCCAACCCTGAACTGAAAGAACTGGTTCATGCAACTTGGGCACAAATGGAAGAGGCCTCTTATAGGTTTTAATGAAACCTAACCTAACCTTAACCACAAAGTATATTTTATTTTTATTTTTTTTAATGGGTTTGCGCAAATAAAAACTATCTCCATTAGAACAAGCACCTATTAATAGGCCAAGAAAAAATAGTCGGTGTCTGAAAACGACCGCGAAACTCTCGTCCATTATAACCTGGGATTTTATTAAACTTTTTTATTATTGGACCCAGTTAGGAGGTTAAAGGTTAGGTAAGGTTCAGGTTGGGTTAGGTAGGTAAGGTAGCCACGGGTGCGCCTCCGAAACAAAAGCAATGCAGGTCACAAGAAGAGGAGAGGGAGGCTTTTGTAAACAAGGAGACATATTCCTCCCCCCACCTAAAATGTTCTATATCTCCGAAGCTATTGATTTGCGACGGAAAGCTCAAAGAGAAAAATGTCTCTTAGAATACAATAAGGTAAACAAAAACCATGCTCCCAATGGACCCGTTTACTCTACTTGAGGTAAGGATTGATTTGACATCTTCAAGCCTCATATAGTTGGGCAGTGATGTTGATTTTTCTATGTGAACAGTATTTTTGATGATACAGCCAATTTAAGTACAGGAAAATTTATACGCTCTAAAACTACTGGCGCCATGTTGTGGACGTCACTAGCAAAGGGACAACAGAGCAAAACAGCTGTGAAGCGGCCCGCTACTATATGTACTACCTACTAATACCCAACTTGCATTACCCCTACTACCCGCAAGATGACCAGTAATCCTCCTTCAAGTGATGTAGTAGGTATTAAACTGTGTTTGTGAATATGTAAGTTGTAGTTTATAAGGAAAAATTGGATAGACAGAGATAAGTGGCCCGTGACCCGACAAGTGATGACTTCTGGGATCGGCATTCCTTATAGGGAGCTTAAATGAACCTGCAATGACATGTAAAGCTAGACATATAGACGAACTCATAGAGGAACAGGTAGAAATGTATGGCTTTCTTTCCCACATACAAAAAACATACAACCCTTCGTCACTACTCACCACTATAACCTTTACATTATATTATTATTACACTATAACCATACATTTCCCCTGTTCCTCTATGAGTTCGTCTATCTGTCTAGCTGTACATGTCTTTGCAGGTTCATTTAAGCTCCCTATAAGGAATGCCGATCCCAGAAGTCATCACTTGTCTGGTGTTCACGGCCACTTATCTCGTCCTATCCACTTTTTCCTTATAAACTACAACTTAATATTCACAAACACAGTGAATACCTACTACATCACTAAGGAGGATTACTGGTATCTTGCAGTAGTAGGGGGTAATGCAAGTTAGTAAGGGATTAGTTAGGTTAGTAAAAATAAAACTATAATTTTACAAGGGGTTTGGTTAGTAATTATTTTTTTATGGGGGTCTCGCTATGAGGTTATAGTGAGATAAGGTTAGGTTAGGTTATAGTGAGGTTAGATTAGTAATATTAAACATATTATATTTTTGAGGGGTCAGAGGGGTCGTTAAGGAGGGGAGGGGGGTGAAGGGGGCATCTCCCCCCCACTTTTATAATTACAGTTTTTGAGGTATCTGAAGGGATCTGTGAAGGTCTGGAGGAAAAAAACACTTAATAAGGGCGGAAAGGACTCTAGAATTTGACCTAACTCACTGCGTGTTGTATACTTAAAAATGAAAAAACCCAGCCTGTCTCATCCCTACCTCAAAAGCTTTGCATATGCATACTACTCCGCAACTTATCACAGCTCAGCTAAAGCCCCACAGCACATATCATTTTGCAAGTTACTTATCATGCACAAGTACATACATACATCAAAATGGTCTTCACAGCAATAGTTTTGAATTTTCCTTCATCGAGAAATACGCTTTGCAGACATCACCACTGTTTCCTCTTTCTTGTCTTTAGGCATAGTTTGAAACACATTCTCTGGAGTTTAATTGTGGTGTTTTTGCACATTAGCACAAAACAAGCCATAATATGTTCTTTTTGTCTGGTACATGTTGAATGCATAGATAGGTACTGCGGTCTGCTGAGCCAAAACAAGCCGATCGCTGATCAGGCGAGATCTGAGTTGCGCTTACTAGTCCACAACCAATCACAGCGCGTTCCGCCGTGTTGTGATATTTTTGGCCCCAAAAAAGCCATATATTTCATTTATTGTGCATTTCTCAGCAAAAAGAATATGAGTACAGTGATATGTAGCCCATATTGCACCCAAAGCTTCATAATACTCCGGTGTTTTAGGTGTGAGTTAAACGGGTCCATTGGCAGGGAAGTTTGGTTTCCATCGTACAAATTTTACCCAAGTAAGCAGCTGTTTAAGCCAAACAAGAACGTTAAAAGTAAGCACAAAACTTCTTAGCGCTAACAAGTGCTTAACAATGTTTGTTAAGCACTTGCAAGGTAGAAGTGGATTGTGAGGACTTCTAGCTCCTTAAGCAGGTATCACACGAGGCGTTTCGTCAGACTGTTTCGTCGAACCAAACAAGCATTTGGTTGGACCTGTTCGTCGAACACTGACAACACATCTAGCACACGGTTGGGCCAACCGCTTCACCCAACAATAACAAACAAAGATGAAGCGATGACAGTGAGAGGCGCGGAGATTTTGTTGTTAATGTTTTAACTTTAGGGGCATATATATGTATACGTAGCTACTGGTGATGAAAAGGGAGGAGGTGATTGTTAGAAGAGAACAGCGACAGATGAAGACGCGTTCATGTGAGCTAAATGGGTTATAGTGGACGAGAACTGCGCGCCGATTAGGTTAATATTCCCGTCAGGGGGTCGAAGGGGACGGAGCCCCTCCCGTTAGAAGGTTAAGATAGGGTAATAATTTCATCCCAGCAGGGCGTGGCAGAGCCCAAAATCGAGTGGCGGGCGGGCGCCGGCCACTGTTACCTGTGGCCAACCGAAACTATGGCGGGCGGAAAATTGCCCAATGGCCCAAAACCACACGCCCAATTGTGTAAGCAATTTCGGTCCTAATGTGAAATAATACCATATGTAGTCAGTGTCTCAGGAAAGACCGCGCGCAGTCCTCGTCCATTTTACCGGATCTTGATATTACAGGTGGCCCCGTAGTGTACTGGTTAGCACGCTCGGCTCACACCGAGAAGTCCCGGGTTCGATCCCCGGGCGGAGCGAAGACAGACAGGCGGTCTTCTTAAAACCCGAGCCCCTGTCCACCCAGCAGTGAATGGGTACCGGGTGTTAGCCGGGGGTTTGTGACCCCCCTCCCGGGGTGGTGGCTTCGGCCAACACTAAGCCGAGCGGTAGATCACTATGGCTCTGAGGAATTATCCTCTAAACAAACAAACAAACACCACATTCTCTCCACTCTTTCCCTGTCTCAATCATCCGTCCCCTTGTCTCACCAGTCATCACACAGTCCAGCAGCAATAACACCATTCTCTTCCTGTCCTTTCAACCACCTCATTCATTTCACATCCCATTTCAGTGAAAACCACACGCATCATTTCCATTCTCTCCGTTATACTTCTCAGATTCATATCTACTATAATCATTACCGCAATTGAAACACATCAAATCGTTCATTTCTGAAAATCTATACATTATAATATAGACCGATCTGTTTCTTAATTTTACTG
>JACEEZ010007842.1:40000-45000 GCA_016584305.1 Chionoecetes opilio | reverse complement strand
TCCTGCCTCAATATGCTCTCTGCTAGCACACACACACACACCACACACACACACACACACACACACACACACACACACAACACACACAGCAAGAAAGCCACACACCCTTACCAGGCCCTCACCAGAAAGTACCTAGTCACATAAAAAAGAAGTAAACGGTCAATTCCTAACTTTCGCCCTTCCCTTTAAAAACCTCGCCCTTTTGCAAGGGAAGTTTTTAATTTTTAATTTTTTCCCTAAATTTTTTCTCTGATTTTCTATTGCCTAATTCTCCTGTTTTCCTTTGCCAACAACTATTTTTTTTTTTTCTTATTTTTCCTATAGTATTTTTTTTTCTATTATTTTCTACTATTTCTTTTTTTTCCTTTTTCTATTTTTTTTTCCCTTTTCCTATTTTCCTTTTTTTTCCTTTCCATTTTCTACTGCAGCCTTGCCTTATTTGCCACACTACCACACCAACCACACTTCTACCACACTTCTACCACGATTTAGCCAAACTATCAGAGCAACGAGGCGGGGAATACAAAAGGGGTAAAAAGGAATACCAAGGAGATGGAGGAAGAGGGGGTCAGCCACTACACAAAAACGGCAGGGAATGTGTAATATCATGGTGCTTTCGGCCGCTAATTACTCCGACCACTGACCAGCGACCAGCGACCTCACCCGACTCCCCACTCGATCAATCCCTTCCTCCTTACCCCGACTGCATTGCCCTTCCTCTCTCTCTCTCTTCTTCTCTCCGTCCTCTCTTCTCTCTCTCTCTCCCCTCTCCCCTCTCTCTCTCTCTCCGCCCTTTCACTCCACTCCTCCTTCTCACCTTTCCCTGTCCCCTTTTCCCTCCTCCTCCCTTTCCTCCCTCCCCCCCCCTCCCTCTCCTCCCTCCCCTTTCCTTCCCTTCCTTCCTTTCCTTCCCTTTTCCCCTTTCCTCAACCCTTCTCCCTCCTTTTCCCCTTTTCCTCCTCCGTCCCCTCCCTCCCTCCTCCTCCTTTTTCTTTCTTTCCCTTTTCCCATTCCCTTAAATTTTCCCATTTCCTTTCTTTTCTTTTCCCCAAAATTAATTTTCTTTTCCCTTTCCCTCCCCTTTTTTTTTTTCTTTTTTTCCACCTTAATTTAAAACAAAAACCCTCCTCCCCTTTCCTTTCCACATACTTTCCCTTCCTCCAATCATTTCCACCCTTTTTCTTCCCTTTTTTTTACCCCTTCCCTTTGCCTTCCTTTCTTTTCCTCCCCTTCTTCCCCTTTTCCTCTCTCATATTCCTCCTCTTCTTTTCCCCTTCCCCTCCCTTTTTTTCTCCTCTTAAAAATTCTCTTCCCTTCCCTCTCTATTCCCGAAACCAAAGACTTTTTAGAGAAACTTTTTTACCCCCCCCCCCGACCCAACCCATTTTTTACTTCCTTTTATTATTAAAACTTTTTTTGGGAAGAGAGAGAGAGGGAAGTAGGAGAAGAGAGAGAGAGAGAGAAAGGGGAGAGAGAGAAGAGAGAGAGAGAGAATATACCACCCATGGAGGAAAAAATAATTATAAATGATGCCCCGAATGAAGAAAAAAGGAGCGAGAAAAAGATACCAATGAAATACACTATGAAAACTGGGAAAACGGGAGGAGAGGAGGGAAAGAAAGGGATTAGGAAGGAGGGGGGGAGGGGAGGAAGGAAGTAGAGGGAGGGTTTTGGGGGTTGGGGGGTTGATGAAAGGATGACCACGAGGGAGGCGTTGGGGGAATGACCCAAGAGGTGCAAGTGAATCGAGTTGGCCAAAAGGGGAAGGAGGAGGGAAATTGAAGAAAGGTGGAAGAAAGGATACCAGGAAAAGAAAATAAGAGAAAGGTGGAGAAAGGAATACATAGGAAGAAAAGGTGGAAATAAGGACGAGAAAAAAGGGAAGAAAAAAGGAAAACAAAGGGAAAAAGGGGGAAGAAAATGGAAGAAAAATAAGGAAGAAAAGTGGAAGAGAAAGGAATACAATAGGAAAAAGTGAAGAAAAAGGAATCAAGGAAGAAAGGTGGAAGGAAGAAAAAGGAAAAAGGGAAAAAAAAGAGGAGGGAAAAGGAGAAAAGGGAAACATGGAAGAAAAATGGAAAAAGGAAAAAAGTAAGGAATACATAGGAGAAAGGAGGAAAGGAAAATACATAGGAAGACTAGGGGGGGGGGGGGGGGTACTCAGTAGAGGCGCTTTACCTCCGCCCGAATATTTCATCAATGTGTTGCCATGGCAACAGTTGTGATTCAATTTCATAAAAAAAAAAGAGTAAAAAAAAAGTAAAAAAAAAAGTAAAAAAAAAAAAAGTAAAAAAAATGTCAATAGATTTCATCCAAAATTAAACCAGTTCTTCCTTATACAAAATAGACTTGGTATACCAAGTTTGGTCCAAATCTATTTGTGACTTTTCGAGAAATCCTGTACACTAACACACAGACAGACAGACAGACAGATCGGGGTGAAAACATAACCCCTCCAACTTCGTTGGCGGAGGTAATGAATACCACGCAGCCCATTGTATATAACGAGGGTACTAACGAGGGTACCTGCCGAACTACATACTACTAACTAACAAACTACACGTAAGAAATCAGAAAAAACATTTGGAAAAGAATAGCATGCCCGTAAAGAAGTTAGACAGTGAACAATGAGAAATTACACAGTGAAGAATGAGAGGAATGTAATATGCTAACTAGAACCGCTAACACTAATTAATCCAAGGGTTGTTAATCAGATTACTCCTTTATCATCCCTTCTCCTTTATTTCAATTTCTCTTATATTTCCTTCCTTTCTTCCCTCACAGTCTTTCCTTTCCCCTTGCATGTTCTTTATCCATAATCCTCTTTATTCTCCCTCTTATTCCCTTTTTTACTCGACCTTGCTCCCTTTCATCCCATTCTCTCTTTATATCTCTTCTTCTTTTCTCTTCCCCTCTCTCTCCTCTCTCTCTCTCTCGCTCTCTTTACTCTCATCTCCTCTCGCTCTCTCCGATCTCTCTCTTCTCTCTTCTCCTCTCTTCTCTCCTCTCTCTCCTCCATCTCTCCTCCTCTCTAAGATCTCTCACACTCTCGCTCTCTCTCTCTCTCTCTGCTCCATCTCTCTCTCTCTCTCTCTCTCTCTTTACATCTCATTTCTCTCGCTCTCTCCTTAAGATTTCTATTTCTTTTCACCTCTCTCTCTTTTCCCCTCCTCGTCTCTCTCTCCTCCTCTTCTCCTCTCCTCTCTCCCCTCTCTCTCTCTCTCTCTCTCTCTCTCTCTCTCTCTCTCTTTACATCTCATTTCTCTCGCTCTCTCCTTAAGATTATCTATTTCTTTTCACCTCTCTCTCTCTCTCTCTCTCTCTCTCTCTCTCTCTCTCTCTCTATTTTCTCCCACTAATCACCCCACAACCTTCACCTCACCCCCATTATTCTCCCCAAACAACCTTAATCACACCCTCTTTCACCCCCGTATTATCCCAACCCCTTGTACCCTTCATCCCTCCCTCCCTTGTCACCCCAACCTCACCCCTCAAACCTCTCGCCCTCAAAACCTCCCCCCCCCCCATCAACCTCGCTTAATGTTCTCATCTCCCCATCACCCCAACTTGGAATAAAAGTGACTGGAGTAGGTGACTGGAAGGTAAGACTTAACTGAATGAAGGAATGACTGGTTATGGGAAGACTGAACTGACTGAGAAGTGACTGACAGATAGACAGACTGACTGACTGACTGTGACTGACTGACTGACTGACTGACTGACTGACTGACATATAGTACGTAATACCCCTTAACTCATGACTTATTCTGCTGATTTTATAGTATTAACAGAGGAGTAGGAATGACTGGTGACTGAATGGAGTGACTGATCATAATCCTCAGTGACTCACCACACTCACCACCAGTCATTCACCACTCATGCGTTGCCTCACCACGCGGGAACCTGTCTTGCCGAGGTGGTGATGGTGGTGGTAATGGTGGTGGTGATGGTGAAAGTACTGGTCGATTCAACATTATTTATACTCCCTCCTCCTCCTCCCCTCCTCCTCGTCCCTCCTCTTACATCTTCCCACGATATAACCAATGTACTCCCTCCCTATCCTCCCCTCCCACCTGTGTACTTCTCATCTTCCTCCTTCCTCTTCTTCTTCAATCTTTTACTTTCTCCTCCTTCTTCTCCCACGTTCTTTCCCTTTCCTTTTTTTCCTCGTCACTCATCTTCCTCCTATTCTTCTTCCCTGCTTCTTTTTCCTCCCTCCATCGTTCTCCACCTCGTCCTCCATCACCTCCTCCTCCTCCTCCTCCTCTGCAGGCTACGTGACGCCCCATGAACTATGCAGGACTAAGATGAAGGCGAAGCACAGCTGGCAGCGGTAGGAGGCGGGGATGCAAGGGAAGCTGCTGTCGTGGGTGTAAATTCTCGCCAAGGAATCTCTTAAGGGGCCGCGGCATTCTTGGACGTAATTTGCGTATTCCGAATTCCTGGCCAGTGTGTTACAAGTTCATGTTGGGCGGAGGGGGGGTTGTGGTGGAGGGGGAGGGTTGTGGGGAGGAGGGGTTGTGGTAAGGGGCGAGGTTGTGGGGAGCGGGGGTTGTGGTAGGGGGCGAGGGGGGTGAGGTGGAGGGCGAGGTTGTGGGGAGGGGGATAGGGGGATGTGGGAAGGGGTGATGTGCATGAGTTGGGATTTAAATTGGACGATGAAAAGTTGAGGTTAAGGGAAGAGGGATAAATAGAGTAAGGTAGACAGTGACTATAAATGAGAATGATGTAAGAGAGAAGAGTGGGAGGAGTGGAAAAGCGATAAAGGAAGGAATAAATGAAACCCTAAGGAAGGAATGGGTTTGAATGTATACACTCAACGCAGATAAGCTTGTCAAAGGAGGACGTTGACAAGGACACACACACACACACACACAACACACACACACACACACACACACACACACACACACACACACACACACACACACACACACACACACGCACACACACCAGCACGGCGCCGCATCAGTGCTGTCTTGTGAGGTCAAATATAATAC
>JACEEZ010007842.1:27500-37500 GCA_016584305.1 Chionoecetes opilio | reverse complement strand
TCCCTGTGAGAGAGTGGGTGGAATGTGGTGGTGGTGGAGTGGGTGGAAGAGTGGGGAATGGGGGGGGGAGAAGGAGGGAGAAAAGGGAGGGAAGGAAAAGAAAAAAATACCATAACATTCAATGGGAAAATCATGAAGGAAAAGTATTATTTGGCGAATCAATGCGTGTGTGTGTGTGTGTGTGGTGTGTGTGTGTGGTGTGTGTGTGTGTGTGTGTGTGTGTGTGTGTGTGTGTGTGTGTGTGTGTGTGTGTGTGTGTGTGTATAATGCCTATTCTTTCACTACTTTTCCTCACGGCACCCCCGCCCTCTTTCCCTCCCCCCCCCCCCCCATCACGCCCACGCCCAGGGTTACAGGATGCTTGTCGCCGGCCGCCTCCCTGGCAGCCCTTTAAAGAGGAGCGGCCGCCCCCTCCTCGCCGGCGCCGCATCAGTCAATATCGGACCCCCGCGACGCCCACACGCCCGTCTTCAAGCATACTCGCGCATAAAAAAATAAAAAAAATATATATAAGCAAAATAAAAAAAATATATATAAGCAAAATAAAAAATATATATATAAGCAAAATAAAAAATATATATATAAGCAAAATAAAAAATATATATATAAGCAAAATAAAAAAAATATATATAAGCAAAATAAAAAATATATATATAAGCAAAATAAAAAATATATATATAAGCAAAATAAAAATTATATATATAAGCAAAATAAAAATTATATATATAAGCAAAATAAAAAATATATATATAAGCAAAATAAAAAAAATATATATAAGCAAAATAAAAATTATATATATAAGCAAAATAAAAAATAAAAAACCAGTAAAAACCAAGCATTACGCCGTGACCTTGAAGCGGCGATGCGAGTATACCTTTCCAGTGCTCCTGCCTCTCATAAGGTCAAGTTAATTAAGGTCAGGTATGTATCAGCGGACCACTTTCCCTGCTGACCGTACAAGGGGGGAAAAATGTGAGCATGAGTTATGGGTTAGTGCGTGCGTGCGTGTGTGTGGAGGCGTCCCGGGGATCAGTTGCCACGCCTGATTGCCACGCGCCCGCTCGGGTATCGGCCAGGTAAGGGCTTAGCAGTGCTGGATTTGGCGAGGCGAGGCGCGACCCGACACCTGATGCCCGGCGCTGGGAGATAGTCAAAGGTTACTCGTGTATTTTTTCCCCTTGTCTTTACCTTTCTCCGTCCGTGTGTGTCTATCTAACAGGTCAATATTCATACTCCATTTTTTGGTTCTCTCTCTCTCTCTCTCTCTCTCTCTCTCTCTCTCTCCTCTCTCTCTCTCTCTCTCTTCTCTCTCTCTCTCTCTCTCTCTCTCTCTCCTCTCTCTCTCTCTCTCTCTCTCTCTCTCTCTCTCTCTCTCTCTCTCTCTCTCTCTCTACTCTCTCTCTATCTCTCTCTCTCTCTCGCCCTTAGTGTATTTTGTACCCTTAATTATTTACATATGTATTATGTGTACATTATTCACAGTAAACGTTCTCTCTCTCTCTCTCTCTCTCTCTCTCTCTCTCTCTCTCCTCTCTCCTCTCTCTCTCTCTCTCTCTCTCTCTCTCTCTCTCTCTCTCTCTCTCTCTCTCTCTCTCTCTCTCTCTCTCTCTCTCTCTCCACCCCCCGAAAAGCCGAGCCAAACACAAACAGGCGACGTTCACAACATTTGCACACGGGGGCCTGCAGTGCCAATGTCCCGCCCGGTGTTCGCCTCCGCGCTAACAGGGGCGGGAGGCTTCACGCTATTGTACGGCCTCATGAATCACGGCCGCCAACACCAACACCAACACCCCGCCTCCTGCTGCCTGCCCTTTAAGGCTTTTAACGCAGGGGCTACAGCCATCCCTCGCTATTCCATTACAACCCATCCTCTTCCCCCTGTTCCTCCTCCTTCACTTCCATCGTCTTCCTCTTCCTCCTCCTCTTAAGCACTCTCATTTACTTCTCTCTATTTCATCTCACCTTCTCCTCCTCTTCTCCTCTTCCTCCTACTTCATTTCCAGCGTCTTCCTCTTCCTCCTACTCTTCTAAGCACTTTTCTTTCATTATTCTCTCTTTCCTTTCACCTCCTTCTTAATTTCCATCCTCTTCCCCTTCCTCCTCTTCAAAACACTTCCCTTGAATCATTCTTTCACCTTCCACCTCCTTCATTTCTATTACTTATTCTTTCTCTCCCCTCTCCTCTCTTCCCCTTCCTTTCCAAGTCAATCACAAAAACTATAAAAATATACTAAAAATACCGATAAAATGAACGAAAGCAATTGACAACACATAAGGAATATAACTAACTCATGCCTGTCACACTTCTCCATCAGGCGTCACTGGCGTGTCATTACGTAACGTGCAGTTCCTTACCATGGTGATCAATACTTTCAGGGAGACTCAAGTAACTGTGCTGTTAACATCCACTTCTCCTCCACCTCTCCCTGTCCCCCCCACCCCACCTTCTACTATATCTCGCCCTGCCCTCCCACTCCCCTCCTCCACCTTTCCTGCCCCCTCCCTCCTCCCCCTACCCTCTCCATCACAATCCCATCATTGCAGACTTTCCTTTTTAGTTCTTTCTTTGTAGGTAAGAAGTAGTAATTAACCCGACGCTGCTGTTCTCTCCCTACACTCACTCCTTCGCCTTCAAGAAATTACGACTAAAACTTGTACGAAAACTCATTAAGGTGAAATGCATTATTCAATTTGGGAAGACGAGGTGGAGGAGGTGGAGGAGGAGGAGGAGGAGGAGGAGGAGGAGGAGGAGGAGGAGGCTTATGGGTTATTAGAGGAAATGAGGATGGGAGAGAAAAGGACATAGGAAAAGAGGAGGTAAAGAGGTACAGGGGGAATTATGAAGAGCAAGAGAATAGGAAGAAATAGGAAGAAATAGGAAGAAATAGGAAGAAATAGGAAGAAATAGGAAATAAATGAAAAGAAATGGAAGTTAGAATGGTTAGAGAAGGAGAGTAAATAAGGATGGGGATAAAAACAAAGGGAAGCAAAAAGAAGGGGAAGGAAGAGCACAGTCAGAAGAATGAAAGTAAAAGGGAGATGAGAAGAAAAAAATAACGTAAAGAAAAAAAAACTAATAATTATAAAGGGAAGTAACAGAAGAAAAAAAAGTAAGGTAGGAGCCATATAAAGGGAAGGGAAGGGAAGGGAAGGGAAGGGAAGGGAAGGGAAGGGAAAGGAAGGGAAGGGAAAGGTAAATCAGGGTACAAGTCCCCCCCCCCCACACTTTCCCAGTTCCCTCCACTAAAGCTTGGTGGATAATGTTAAAAAGAAAAAGAAAAAACACGCTACTTTGTGTCATCAAAAGCGATGGCGCACACACTCTCTCTCTCTCTCTCTCTCTCTCTCTCTCTCTCTCTCTCTCTCTCTCTCTCTCTCTCTCTCTCTTTCTCTCACACACAGACGAGTGGTGGGTGCTCCACGCCTCATCCAGCCCATCAAGGTGTGGGGCGTCGCGTGGCGTTGCGCTGCCTCACACTGCCAGGCCTTAACTAAACAACCTGCCTGCCTCACAAACAGTAAACACGCGGCAGGACAACCCAGGGGCGTGTCGGGCAGGGTTGGCGCTGCCTGATGGCCCGCTAAACACCGCGTTGACAAGAGAAGAAGACCTTGGCAGGCACCGTGGCGCCACACTCACCAGTATTGCCGCGCGGTGACCGCAGGCGGGGCGGCGTGCGGCGCCAGGATGGGTAGGCCGGCACGCTGGGGTGACGCTTGGTGGACTTCTTCCGGCGGACGCGGCGCACTGGGCGGGCGCTGCCGCTGCTGCCACGGCTGCTGACCAGTGACTCTCCCAGGGACTCAGCACTGCCGAGCCCTGAGCCGTCCCTGGCATGACTCCTGCCGGAGCTGAGGTCCTTGAGCAGCAGCTGCGTGATGATGCGCTCGTTGGTGGCCTCGTTGGGCTGGTCCTGCTCCGGCTTGGTCTTGCCCAGCTTGGCGAGCGCCGTCAGCGCCTTCAGAATCAAGTCTGGATTCTTGCTGAGCCTCACGTTGAGGCGAGCAGTGCTAGGCTCAGACTTGGGCTTCTTGGCTCCCGGCCTGACGGAAAACTTGGCACCGCCAGGCTCACTGTTGGTGTCCCTCGCTCCCCCTCCCCCATTCTCCTCCTCCTCCAGCATCGACCGCACCCACTGTGCCGCCTTCTGGCTCCTCCCGTCCACCATGTGAGAGCCAACCGGCTGGTTGAGCGGCATAAGCAGGTGGGTGTGAGCAGTGCGGATTTCTGGCACGTCCAGCCGCCGCAGTAATGTGTGATTGAGTCGGAGGGTGCCCGAGGAGCGGCGGCGCTGCGGGGGCACAAACACCGGTAAGATGTTGTTGGGTTCCCGCAGGGACTTGTAGGCCTCGGGACCCAGAGCCCCGCCGGCCCGGCCAGGCACCCGCTCGTCCAGCTCCTCCTCCTGCTGCTGACGCTGCACTGGCGGCGGCGCCTTTTTGGCTCGCCGAGCCTTTCTAGAAGATCTGCCCGAGGCGGCACGAGACAACCACACAGATCGGCCCACGACGAACCCGGGGCCACGTCGCCGCCGGCCCGCCCGGCTCGAGGCCTCGCTGGTAACGCTGGCGGGGCTGATCAGGTCAGGGCAGGGCGGGGCTGTCGCCATGGCCAGAGTCAAGGGGCGACCCGGGTGGACGGCGTGACAGACCATGGACACGGGCGTCCGTGGGCGGTGGGGCGGGATAGGTGGGATGGGTGGGATGGGTGGGATGGGTGGGATGGGTGGGACGGGGCGCTCTTGGGAACTTGCATGGGAGGACATTCTGTCCCCCGATGAAGGTCTGTGCCCTATGGTGGCCATTGGGGCCATACCGCCGGTAAGCCTTCCGGGGTAGAACTGGGAAGTGTTGACAAGAGTGGAGGCGTCGCCCAGCACCTGGAAGGCCTTGAGGGAATGCGAGGTGGGGGGCGAGGAGAGGGGCCGCGGCCGCGGCCGCAGCACGGGGGAATGGATGCCCGAGGGGGGGATTGAGCGGTGCCTTTGGAGCATAGCGGGTGAGGGGGGTGGAGGGGGCTCGTGTGACAGGTGCCGAGTGAGTACCGGCACGTCATAGTAGTGGTGGCTGGGGTCGTGGGGGTTGTGCCTGGGGAGGGCCAGGGGTTCAGGAGGCAGCGGCCGGTTGACAGGTGCGTAGTCATAAACACCTTGGTGACTCATGGGCCCGGACTCATGAGTCACCTGACGAAGGTATATGACAGAGTCATGTGAAGACTGGCGGCTAAAGTGACCTGACACGGGGCCCATCTGAAGGCTCCTCGGTCCGCTGTCCATGGACACCTGGCGGCCGGCGAACTGAGCGTCGCGAGCCAGACGCTGAGCCAAGGGCGATGAGTTATACGACAGTTGGCGACTCACGTGGCCCGAGTCATGAGACAGCTGCTGACTGAAGGAAGACGATTCGTTAGATATTTGGCGACTCATGGAAGGTGAGCCATGAGACGTCTGGCGGCTGTATGGCCCAGACTCGTACGAAACTTGGCGATTTATCGGGCGATTTATTGGACTAGAGTCGTACGACGCCTGTCGTCCGGGCAGTCCAGCTTCGTGAGAGAGTCTGCGTGTGACGTCGTGAGGGGTGTGCCGCCCAGGGGTGCCCGGCTCCCGGGGTAGCGGCCGGTGCAGCGGGGACGCCTGGAGCACCATGTGGCGCGGGATGGCCGACGGACTCCCGTAGCCGGGGGGAACGCCGAGGCTGCGAGGGCCATTGGTATTAAAGTCAGCTCTGGGACGCGGCCCGCCCTGGGCACGGGCCACGCCGTAGCCGCCCAGACTGACGGGGCCACCGCCATGGTTGAGTGTGGCGGCGCCAGAGTGGCGCAATAAGGACGGAGACTCACAAGAGTTGATAGAACGCTGCCGTATGAGGGCGGGTGACCCGCCGCACAGCACGGGGCTGTGGTGGAAGTAATACTGGTGTTGTTTCTCCATCTCTAACTGCTCCTGATGACGACGCTGCTCCTCCAGCTGCTTGGCCTCCAGCTCCAGCTGCTGCTGCTGCTGCTGCTGCTGGTTCTTCTTAGGAGAGCGGGAGAAGAAGCTGCCGGAGAACAATGCTGACCATCGACTCTGAGGTTTGGGACTTCCCTGAGGCTTGACCTCCGCCACAATCCTGGGCGAGCCCGGAGGCATGTGCACGGCGCAGCGACGCGCCTCGCGTTCATGCCAGGACGCCCGCAGCTGGTGCGTGGGCGTGAGCGGTCCGGCTACTCGATGCACCTGGGTCTTGCCGGGCGTGTTTGGCGCGGAGACCGGCTGATAGGAGCGGGTGCGGTTGGGAGTGTTATGGAGGGAGCGGGCGGGAGTGGTGGGCGGTTCGCGGGTTTTGGGCGCCACGCGAGGGGATCCAAGAAGGCTTTTCATCCTGAGTGGAGGCACCGGGGACTCAGCGGACACACTGCGCCTAAAGTTGGGGTCAGGGCCTCGATAGGGGTCCCGGACCGGGGAGGGGGAGCCGTAGGTCAGCTGGGGCCCGCCATCCACGCCCAGCGTCTTGCGTCGATCAAGACTGAATCGCTTCGTCGATTCAATACTAAATTTCTTTTTGGAATCGAGGGAATGTCGAACTCCCGAGTCGAGTGAGGAAAGCTTGTTGGTGGAGAGCGTGGAGGACTCGTCGGCGCGCCTGAAGGAGGAGTCCTCGTCACTCACGGCCACTCGCCACTCGTCATAAGTGATGACGCGCCGCGGCAGGCCTGTGGAGGCCGTGCCGTAGCCTCCCGGCTCCCCGCCGTCAGTAGAGTAACCATCGTCCCGCCGCTCGTCGCTGGACACCGACGACTTGCGTTGCAGCGCCGAGGTCTTGACCACCAGGCCGTTGGGCAGCGTGATCTTCTCATGGTGGCGCGTTGAGCGGCGCAGGGACGCCCTTTTGAAGGAGCTTGTCCGGCGGAAATAGTGACTGTCCGCCTCTTGTTGTTGCTGCTGCTGCTGCTGCTGCTGCTGTCCTTGCTTGTCACGCCCGCCACGGACCAGCCGCCTTAAACCCTCCAAGCTGAGGGGCTTCATGGCCACTCCCGGCAATGTCTCGGCCGACACTTACACCCCCGCCATCACTAAGACCAATCTCAGCCCGCGGCACTCAGGTGACAGCCGCCGCGACCCGACGCATCGGCGCGCCTGCTTGTACAGTATCCCGGCCAGGCAATGCAGGCGACCTGTCACAGCACAAACAAGTTTTCCATTTTCATTCAAAATAAAGATAAATTACGGTCAGCGACACTGTTAACTAGAGACACAAACATGCGCTGGACGATGACATTTTCTTTGTGTTCCTTGTGACGCCGAGGCAGCACACGAGAGGCTGTGCACTATCAGTGACCGGCGGCACTCTATGGTATGGGCGCCGCCGAGGACCTCACCCACGCCGCCTCAACACTGCAGTGATGCTGTTGTACAGTGCTGCCATGGGCCACAGCACAGAAGCACCTGCTGTCACCACCACAACACCCTGGCAGCACACACCGATGCCCTGATGTCACATAAACTAAGTGTTCTCACTAGGTGACCGTCACACACCAAGGGCTCACCGTCACCATAACCATCAGCCACACCACCACGCGCGCCACACCTGAGGTAGTGACTCGTTACGGGGAACAACAGTACGAGACAGGTGAGCAGCGGGGCCGAGCGCGACACAGCGCTAGAGAGAGCGACGCTCCCGCCTGCCACCACCACGGTCAGAGCCACACTACCGCCCGCCGCGCCGCGACGCCCCTCCGACCAGCCCACTCAGCCGACCAGCCCACGGCTCCACCACACGCCGCCTACCACACTTCCACACGTGCTTCTTAAACTGCAAGTGGTGCACGCCGGGTGGAGGCGTGTGTGGTGGCAGCGGTAGCGGCAGGGTGAGGGGCGAGGCGGAGGGTCGCGGCACACCCCCGAGACAGCCGGCCAGGTCACAGCGGCCTGGATCATGAGGCACAGGCTGCGACCCGTCACACTGCCACCACAGCACCGGGCACTGTCACACAGCGCGCCGCCCACAAGGACGTGAGACGAGGACGTGGCGGGGCAGGACGAGGACGAGGCGGGGCGGCAAGACGAGCAGTGTTGGCAACGAGAGCAAAACGTGAATGACACCAGCTGACCGGCGAGGAGAGGCGCGGCGAGGGACGAGGGACTCTTAAGGAGAGGGCGAGGCTGCAGTAACTGACGGGGAGGAGATGAGTGTGGGAGGAAAAGAGAGTGAGAAGAGGAGGAGGAGGAGGAGGAGGAGGAGGAGGAGGAGGAGGAGGAGGAGGAGGAGGAGGCAACAATACCACGACGTTGGAGTGTGACACGATCTTGAAGCCTCTAGCAACCCCCGAAGGATGCTGGAAGGTCGGTGTTCTCTCTCTCTCTCTCTCTCTCCTCTCTCTCTCTCTCTCTCTCTTCTCCCATTCTCTTCTCTCCTCACTTCCATTTTTTTTTCATCATTTCTTTTGTGCACTCGGCTTCTCTTCTCTCTTCCTCGTTCTCTCTCTTCTCGTCTCTCTCTCTCTCTCTCTCCCCTCTCTCTCTCTCTCTCTCTCTCTCTCTCTCTCTCTCTCTCTCTCTCTCTCTCTCTCTCTCTCACTTCCACCATTTCTTTCTTCTTCACTTCCATATTTTCTTTCATCAGTTGTCTTTTGTGCATCGGCTGCTCTCTCTCTCTCTCTCTCTCTCTCTCTCTCTCTCTCTCTCTCTCTCTCTCTCTCTCTTGGCACACTCTAGTTTGTCCTTCGTGGCTTCACTCGCCGTAACGTTGACAACCTTTTTCTTGCGCTCACCACTTGGACTCAAAATACCAACTACGTGTTCATTTAAAGTCCCCTCCTCTTTCTCCTCCTCTTTTGTTTTCCTTATCCTCTTCCTTCGCGTCTCTCCTCGCTGAGTTGCCGGGCCGCCACTCTTCCTCTCCTCTTATCTCTCCCTCTCTCCTCCTCAGCTCCCTTTAATGGAATATTTTGTGCCTTTAGTTCTGCGTCTCGTTCGCCTTCCCTCCTCTTTCCCTCTATTGATAAATGTTGCCTGTAAACTCTTGCAACATTAATATGCATCTGCAGTGTGTGTGTGTGTGTGTGTGTGTGTGTGTGTGTGTGTGTGTGTGTGTGTGTGTGTGTGTGTGTGTGTGTGTGTGTGTGTGTGTGTGTGTGTGTGTGTGTGTGTGTGTGTGTGTGTGAGAGAGAGAGAGAGAGAGAGAGAGAGAGAGAGAGAGAAGAGAGAGAGAGAAGAGAGAGAGAGAGAGAAGAGAGAGGAGAGGGGGGGAGAGAGAGAGTTTTCTCCACTTTCTCCTTCACCTCTCCATATATACACACAATCCACTCGAATAAAAACTGCTCTTCTTCCTCTTTCCACCCATCCACCTTACTTACACACATTAATATCTTCTCCCATCCACACATCCACCCACTTTTCTCCCTTCCACCATCCACCTTTCAACCACCTGCATCACCCATTCATCCTTTCACTCATTAATCACCCACAAATACCTCGCACTCAGCCTTGTCATACACACCCTTCCACCTACACACGCTTCCCTCTCCCTTTCCTTTCCTCATCCATCCCTTCTCTCCTCCCTCCCTCCCACCCTCCCAAGTTATCAAGTACCTCCCTCCCTCCCTCTCTCCCTTCCTTCCTTCCTTCCTTCCTTCCTTCCTTTTCCCTCCCTTTTCCCCTCCCTCCCTCCCTCCCTCCCTCTCCTTCAATGAATAGGTTTCGTCATTCACAGTTCAGATGCATCAATAGCCAATGAAAGTAAAAGCAACTGTTCCTCTCTCTCTTCCTGCCTTCCTTCCTCCCCCCTTCCCTTCCTCTTCCTTTCTTGAATACGTACAGTACCTCTCTCTCTCTCTCTCTCTCTCTCTCTCTCTCTCTCTCTCTCTCTCTCCTCTCTCTCTCTCTCTCTCTCCATGCCCTGACAGCACTAGGAAGGAGGAGAGGAGGAGGAGGAGGAGGAGGAGGAGAGGAGAGGAGGAGGAGGAGGAGGAGGAGGAGGAGGATGTACAGTATAAGCTATAATCTCACTCCCTGCA
>JACEEZ010007842.1:12500-22500 GCA_016584305.1 Chionoecetes opilio | reverse complement strand
AAGAATGGATATAGGATAAGCGACAAGAGGAAGTGGGTAAACGAAAGGAAATGGAAAGTACAAGACTATTGGTTTAAAAAAGGAGAAAAGGGAGGGAAGAGTTAAGCAAGTAAGAGCTGAATAAAGAGAAATAAAACTTAGAAGGTGAAAAAATGGTGAGAGAATAGAAAATATTGTAAGAACTTTTAACGAGCAAGAAGAAGGTATTTTACACTTTTCCTTTCTTTAATTGACAGGGTGGAGGTGAGGAGTGGAGGGTGGAGAGGAGGGGAGTGGGAAGTGAGATAGCATAGGAACGAGAGTAGTGGAGGGTGATGGCTGGAAGTGGAGGGGAAGAGTAGTAACATGTGAAGTAAAGTGGAAGAAACCAGTTGTGAGAATATACTACTGAGAAATGAGAAGGAGTGGAGGAGCGTGTGGATGAGGATGCGTTAAAGTGGAGTTGGTACTCATCCATCCCCTTCATCCACTACTCCCTGAGGTGACTTGTTTCCAGGTCTTGCACCACGGCGCTGCATCCTCCGAGGCAGCGCTGCGTGACGGAGGTGAGGCGGAGACCTACAGACCTTAATCTAAAGACCCAAAGACCTCAAGATCTGAAGGCGCCGAGACCCAAAGACATAAAGACCATAGGATCTCAAGATGGCAAGACCTGAAGACCCCAAAAATAAGACTCAAACATCTGAAGACCACAAAACTCAAGGACCTGAAGAAAAAAAAAAAAAAAAAAAAAAATACCCAAAGACTTCAAGACCATAAGACCCAAAAACCAAACGACCTGAAGAACCTGAAGACCCAAAAACCCAAAGACTCGAAAACCTGAAAACCCAAAGACCTGAAAAATCCCTAAAGCCTAAACACTCAAAGACCGAATGACCTCAGTATTTCAAAACGCCGCGACCATGCAAAAAACCCTAAAACTGGAAGACCTCGAGACTCAAAACACCCAAAGACCCTCAGACACACACACACACACACACACGCACATAAGTTCGTCCTCTCAGAACATTATTTACTTCGAAAAACACCGACGTGACGTATTAGTTTCGTTTTCTTTTCCTTCCTCCAACTTGCACACTGACAAATACATTACAACAGGAACATAAACACTGCCCCGAGCTACTCTCTCTCTCTCTCTCTCTCTCTCTCTCTCTCTCTCTCTCTCTCTCTCTCTCTCTGTGTGTGTGTGTGTGTGTGTGTGTGTGTGTGTGTTGTGTGTGTGTGTGTGTGTGTGGTGGGTGGGTGGGTGGGTGGGTGGGTGGGTGGGTGGGTGGGTGGGTGGGTGTGCGCGCGCGCGCAGCAACGGCGTCACCCACAAATTCACAGCTTCGAGCATAATACTTCCATAAAACTAAAATGCAAGAAAATAAACAAATAACTAAGTGAGGCGGACCTGCCCCTCTGGACCCACGGCAGGGAGGGAACAGGAGGCCATACGTCAGCGGCTGGCACCCCGGGGGGCAATAACAGCGGGGCGTGGGGCGCGGCGGGGCCAAAGGGGAGAAAGACGCCGCTGGGGGGTGTCGGAGATGGGGCTTTGGGTGTGTTAAGTAGGAAAAGGAAGGTAGTGAAGACGTGTACGAGGGAAGGACGTGAGAGGAGCCTGAAGGAGCGCATCAACGGCCTCTTGTATCTGAAGAAGGAGAGGAAATACAAGAGACATCCCTTCCAGTCCTATCCCACCTCTCAGGCCATCCATCTCGCGCCACACCAGAGCTTCTTCCGCCCCATAAACACTTCCTTCGGTGCCGCAGCGGGATGAAGGCCATGCATCGCCACGCCTTCACTCTCTCCCGCCCCCGCCATGCTGCACAGGCACCCATGTGCACTACATGAAGTAATGCACGCGTAGGTAAACTTTCCCTGGAGGACAATAGCGCGGGAGGTGACTGTGCCGGAACGCTGTTGAGGGAAAGGAGCCGCCACCAGCCAGCCACCCACCCAGCCGAACAGCCTTGCTTTAACCCCTTGAGCCCCAGAACGTAATTTTCATTGTAATTTGGGTACCATTAGACGCTTTGGATTAATATAAGCGATATTTTATAGATATGACCTGTTTAGTATCCTTGTCCACTAGCATATTTTGTATAATAAGTTGTTTTTCGTAGTAATGTTATGGCTGAAAACAGACGATTTTATATAGCCTAGGAAAGATCTGGGAGTAAAGAGGTTAAATCGAGGGGCCCGTCTACTTTGGTGTTCTGAACGAGCGATACATAAGTGCTCCAAGACTCAAGGTTTAATTAACCCCTTCACGTCCAGATCTTTCCTTTGCCATATAAAACAAGTCTGTTGTTAGCCATAAAATTACGAAAAAGAACTTAATATACCAAATCAGCTAGTGGACAAGTATACTAAACAGGTCATAGCTATCACATATTGCATATATTCATTAAAATCGTCTAATGGTACCCAACTTACAATGGAAATTTCGTTTTGGGTCTCAAGGGGTTATGAGTAAAGTAAAGGTGGAGTCAAGCTTTGCTCAGGAAGGGCGCTCTGTTAATAAGGCGACGCAGTGCTCACAAACAACATCAAGAGCAGCGTCACTTTAATCTTTCCGTACGCCACGCTGAACACACGCCCGCGCACACACGCCCAAAGTTTACGGGGTTTTGCGTTCAAGCTTATGTCTGACTGACTTCACGCACGCCCATGCACGCCCAGGCACGGCACACCACCACACGAAGACTTATTTCAACCTGCCGCAGATTGACTGACTGACTGACCCAACGGCGCGCGCTCTCAACAGAAATCAAAATCAGAAAACCAAAACAAAAACACGAGAGGGAACAAAGTATAAAAGAAAAGTTACGGTCGAGTAAATGAGGAAGAAAAATATCGACACAAAAGTTATTTCCCGCAAGAGAAAAACAATGCTGAAAAAAAAAATAGAGAGGAGGGAGCGAGCGTGACGGCCCTGCTCTATACGCTCCTGCCCCCTTCCCCCCCCCCCTGCAAGCCCCCCCCCCCCACCCGCTGTCAGGAGGGTAAATACATACATAAAAAAGTCTGGGCAACGGAGAATTTTGGGCCCAACTCAGGAGTCTCTAGGGTCTTCCACGACTTGAGAAATCTTCCCTTTCCTCTTTTTCTTCCTCCCTTTCCCTGTCCCTTACTTCTCTCCCTCACCAACCCCCTTACATTCTCTCCC
This sequence comes from Chionoecetes opilio, assembly GCA_016584305.1. Lineage (NCBI taxonomy): Eukaryota > Metazoa > Arthropoda > Malacostraca > Decapoda > Majidae > Chionoecetes > Chionoecetes opilio. Next base: position 19,346 of record JACEEZ010007842.1, on the reverse strand, counting down.
CTCCTTCTTTCCTTCTGGGGAGCCACTATCCCGCCTTCGTCCCTCCCTTCCCCACGCCTCCCCAACACCTAACCTTACCCATAACACCCCCAACCCTGTACTTCTCCACCTTTCCTCCCCTCCTTCCCCCACAAACAACCCCAAAAACTCCCTCCTTTCCTGAACAACATCTTCAAACCTTCTCTTCCACTTCCCTTCGTTCCTTAGCAGGCCGCCTCCTCCTCCTCCTCCTCCTCTACCCTCCTCCTCCTCCTCCTCCTCCTCCTCCTCCTCCTCCTCCTCCCCCTATTCTTCTTCTTCCTCCTCGCCAAACAAGAAAGAGGACCTAATTTATCTTCTGGTCACATAGCATCTTCCACGGTATTTGTTAGTTATTGACTGTGTGTGTGTGTGTGTGTGTGTGTGTGTGTGTGTGTGTGTGTGTGTGTGTGTGTGTGTGTGTGTGTGTGTGTGTGTGTGTGTGTGGTGTTGCACGTACCAATAAACACCATCGTTACACCCTTGGATACACACAAACACACAGGGGGGGGGGGGGGGGGGGGGGGGGCGTGTCGTGATGCAAGAGGGGAAAGTATACGACTCCCGAGGAAGGCCACAAAAATACTGCAATGAATGGACTTGGTTTTTTTTATTGAATTAAACAAATAAGTGGAGTGAGGCCGAAGCTCGTACACAATAACTAAATAAACCGGGGGGGGGGGGCACTCAGTAGAGCGCATAACTCCGCCCAAATATTTTATCAATTGGTTGCCATGGCAACAGTTGTGATTCGAGTTCATAAAAAAAAAAGTAAAAAATATATATATATATATATATATATATATATATATATATATATATATATATATATATATATATATATATATATATATATATATATTATATATATATGCACTCAGTATGAGCGCATACCTCTGGCCGAATATTTCATCAATTGGTTGCCATGGCAACAGTTGTCAATAGATTTCATCCAAAATTAAATCAGTTCTTCCTTATACCAAATAGACTTGGTATACCGAGTTTGGTCCAAATATATTCGTAACTTTTCGAGAAATCCTGTACACTAACAAACAGACAGACAGACAGACATATTCGGGGTGAACGGGTTTTAGATCGGGGTGAAAACATAACCCCTCCAACTTCGTTGGTGGAGGTAATGAATAGACAATTCCATTTAATATCCTCCCCAGTTCCATAAATAAGACTCAAAATATTCCAAAAAAACTCCAAACCCCAGAAAATTCCAAATGTTTTTTTTTTTTGACCGACGATTTTTTTTTTTTTTTTTTTTTTAAAGTTAATTACTACACAAAAAGAGGTCCTTCAAAAATAACCGAACTTGACTCCCTTGTCTTGTGCGTTAGAGAGAGAAAACTAATTAATTTCACCAAGTAACCTTAAGCTCTCCTGCTGAAGAAGTACAAGTCGTTGGTAGAAAAAAAGAAAACAAAGACGTGCAGACTGTGTGGAGGGAAAGGAGGGAAAGAAATAAAGGAGTGAAGAAAACAAAGGAACGATGAAAGAAATAAAGTTAAATGAATGTGTGAAGAAAATACACGACAAACACATGACCTTGAGAGAGAGAGAGAGAGAGAGAGAGAGAGAGAGAGAGAGAGAGAGAGAGAGAGAGAGAGAGAGAGAGAGAGAGAGAGAGAGAGAGAGAGAGAGAGAGAGAGAGAGAGAAAAAAAAAAAGAGAGAAAACCCTTACATGTAGATGCTAACAATCGGTCACTAATCAGGCGTGGAGGACAGGTAATATTTAGGGTTGTTAAGTAGGCCTAAGGAAATTTTGGAAGGACAGGCCGCTATAGGCTCACACTCTCCTCCCTCCTCCCAGCCTCTCCTGTCCCAATAAAGTAAAGGTTTGTCGATATACCTTTAATACTCAACCTCTTTTTCTTCCCTCAAGTCGGCGGTGGCAGCGAAATAGATCACTATTATTATACCATTATCTTTATTATTGTTGACGTCATTTAAATTACACGTGTGGAAATGTTATCAAGAATGTATAGGCAAAGACATAGTATTTAGACAAAGATAGATTTTGTTTTTATGAATGGTACAACCACACTATGATACACACACACACACACACACACACACACACACACACACACACACACACACACACAGACACACACACACACACACACACACACACACAGACACACACACAAACACACACACACACACACACACACACACACACACACACACACGTTGTCATCTCCACCTCATCTCCCTTCTCCATGCTTCAACTTCACTCCCTACTCCCTGTGCTCTTCCATCTCCTCCTCCTCTCCTCCTCCTCCTCCTCCTCCTTAATGTCATTTATTCAAACTGGGACGCTAAAATTCCCTCGGATGTAATATACCTTGATTTTCAGAAAGCCTTCGATACAGTTCCCCATAAGCGACTGTTGACCAAGCTAAGGGCACATGGCTTGGGAGAGCAACTATGTTCATGGATTGGCGATTGGCTTTCAAATCGTAAACAACGGGTAGTAATAAATGGTGAAACATCTGATTGGTTAGATGTTACTAGTGGGGTGCCTCAGGGCTCGGTCTTGGGTCCCACTCTTTTTCTGATATATATCAACGATCTGGACTGCGGACTTATCTAAAATATCGAAATTTGCAGACGACACCAAATTAGGCGGTAAAGCATATACTAGAGAAAACTGCGAACTAATACAAATTACCTCGACAAACTATCAGACTGGAGTGATAAATGGCTATTAAAATTCAATTCCGATAAATGTAAAGTAATGCATATAGGCAACGATAACCTCAAATATAACTATCAAATGCAAAATAAATCGTTAACTGAAGTACAGCAAGAAAAGGATTTAGGTGTCATCATCAGTAATGATCTTAAAACCAGTCCGCATTGCCTAGCTGCCAGTAAAAAGGCGAATATGATGTTGGGCTTTATTAAACGCAATTTTGAACACAAAACTCCGAAAGTAATGACACAATTATACACGTCCTTGGTTAGGCCACACTTGGAATATGCCGTCCAATTCTGGTCGCCCTGTTTCGTAAAAGACCAAGCAAAATTGGAATCAGTGCAAAGAAGAGCAACCAAACAAATTCCATCTCTGCGAAATTCATCTTATGAAGAGAGACTGCGGAAACTTAATATGTTTTCCTTAAAGGATCGTAGAATCCGTGGGGACTTGATAGAAACCTTTAAGATCCTAAAAGGATTTGATGTCATTAATCAAGAGAACCTATTCGAGCTTTCAACTCAAGTGACAACAAGAAATAATGGTTTAAAACTAAACGGTCAACGTTGCATCACTGATGATCTCCGTAAAAATTATTTCAATGTGAGAGTCGTTGATCGATGGAACAAGTTACCAGCAAATGTTGTCGAAGCCAGCACAATAACTACATTTAAAAACAGACTTGACGCGCACTGTAAAGTAAATGGGTATTGATAGTGCCCTGCGAATTCATATTTAGTCCCCCGGATCGATTAGTTGTAGTGGTAGTGGTAGTTGTAGTTAGTATATTTCATACCCTATTTTTCTGCACTACTTCCGTGTTCCTATCTTCTTTTAAGGACATGGTATCCTTTTCCAACTGTTTTCTTACAAGTAGTTGATAGTTAGTAGTATGTAGTTCAGCAGATACCCTCGTCATGGACCAATAGGTCTCCTGGTGTCTGTTATTCCTATGTAATCCTATGTAATCCTCCTCCTCCTCCTCCCTGACAGACCAGAGGAGATGCATCGATTTGGTCTGAATTATAAAATGTGACCCGGAATCTCTCTCTCTCTCTCCTCTCTCTCTCTCTCTCTCTCTCTCTCTCTCCTTTTCCTCTTCACATCTGTTTCCTATCTTTTCATCCATCCTGCTTCTTTTCTTCCCCTCCTTCCCCTCTTCCTTATATCTTTGTCTTCTCTTTTGTCCTCTCCCTCCTTTTCTTTTTCCCATCTTTTCAAGTTGTGTGTGCCTGAGAGAGAGAGAGAGAGAGAGAGAAGAGAGAGAGAGAGAGAGAGAGAGAGCAGCCGATGCACAAAAGACAACTGATGAAAGAAAATATGGAAGTGAGGAAGAAAGAAATGGTGCAAGTGAGAGAGAGAGAGAGAGAGAGAGAGAGAGAGAGAGAGAGAGAGAGAGAGAGAGAGAGAGAGAGAGAGAGAGAGAGAGAGAGAGAGAGAGAGAGAGAGAGAGAGAGAGAGAGAGAGAGAGAGAGAGAGAGAGGAGAGAGAGAGAGAGAGAGAGAGAGAGAGAGAGAGAGAAGAGAGAGAGAGAGAGAGAGAGAGAGAGAGGAAAAAAACTACAAATAATTAATAATCTTCAAACTTTATTTGGAAATTAAATACACACGCAAATCTCCTCACAACGCACGCAAATCACCTCACACGTCAAAATGCAAGTAAATCTCCTCAAAATGCACGCAAATTCCATCAAAACGCACGCAAATCCCCACTCACTACACACTCAACGCCCATAGAACGCCCATTTAACGGTGGGCGTGAGTGCGTGGGCGTGAGTGCGTGGGCGTGAGCCGTGAGTGTGGCAGCCGCGCCCTTGATTACCTCCTCACGACTCCTCTCCTCATAAGTTCCTCCCTTAATTTGTCTCATTACTCTCTCTCTCCTCTCTCTCTCTCTCTCTCTCTCTCTCTCTCCTCTCTCTCTCTCTCTCTCTCTCTCTTCTCCTCTCCTCTCTCTCTCACATCCTTACCCCTTCCCTACCCCACCCATTCTTCCCTCCATCATCACCCCTCCCCCTCCACCCCCGCCCCACAACTCCCAGGTTCCCCCAACACGTCACCCCACCATCGTACTATGCCTCCCCAACCCCTTCCCCTCCACACCCCACACCTTTTGACCGGTTATACGACCTTTCGAGCGAATGACTTTTCGAGCGAAACACGATTCGAGCGAATGAGTTTTCGAGCGAAAGACGATTCGAGCGAATGACTTTTCGAGCGTAGGATAGATATGCTACTATACACGCATGTATTAACAAGAAGGACTAAGAATTGCTTGATGGTATTAAGAGATTCGCATGTCTGGTTTAAAATATTTAGAAACGACACCCACAACTGCGTGGCGATCGNTCTCTTCTCTCCTCTTGCTTCTTTTTCTTCTTTATCCTTCATTTTTAAATTTCACAGAGTTCGGCAAAAAAAAGGGCTGGGGGCTCACTTCATAAGTCCCATTCACGCGCTCTTATTTATGGGTACAATTTGGCGGGTTTTTTGCAGCCTTTAGTTGTGTGCAGCCCTTGGTTTTGAAGGTCCCTTGTGGGTATTTATTGGGCAGGTGCAAAGGCCGGGTGCCAGGAAGTGCCCGGTGGTGCCAAGGTCTCGATGTGGATCTCTTTAACTCCTTGAGTGTACCCCTCTCTCGCTTTATTTCTCTCTCTCTCTCTCTCTCTCTCTCTCTCTCTCTCTCTCTCTCTCTCTCTCTCTCTCTCTCTCTCTCTCTCTCTATCTCTCGTTTAACTTCTAATTAACTTTTCGTATCTAGTTCCATGTATTTTTTTTTCTTCCTAATGATGTTTCAGATTTGAGAGATAAAAGATTGTTCCTCAAAAAATCCACTTTACGTATTTTTTCTTTTCTTGTTCTTGTTCTTTTTTTTACCTTGTACTTCACGCAGGTCTGTTTTCCAGTTCAAAAAAGAGAAATATAAAGAACAGTTCCTTGCATTAAATTTCACTTCACGATATATTTTTCTTTTGTTCTTGTTATGATATCTAACTTCACCGATAAGTCTTCCAAAAGGTTCCAGAAATATGTCTAAACAGAACTTCAATAAGATGGATAAGTTTTCTTTCGAAGTTCTCTATGGTCCATCAAAACAAAGGGACAAAATCACACATAAAAAAGATAATAAACTTATTTTCTTATGTTCTTCTTATGTTCTTATAATGATTTCTTATGTTCTTATAATGATAATAATAAACAAGTCAATTCTGGGAGTCTAAATCCTTCAAGCAGCGCGCGAGACTCCAGTTCGAGACGTGTTTGAGGCGTTTCGAAGCTTCATGAGTGCTCTAGGCGGGCTGGCTAGGCTCCTCGACACCCTGTCAAAGGCCCCGCCCCTGCCAGCCCTCAGGCGAGGCTCTTGAAGGGGCGGGAGGAACACTGCTTCGTCTGAACTGCTTCATTAATCATTTCATCCATTTCTTGAGTACAATTTTCATCACTAAGCTTTCTCACACACTCTCTAACTCTCTCTCTCTCTCGTTGTTATTGTCAGTCAGAGTACGGTTTTTTTTTTTTCTCTCTCTCTCTCTCTCTCTCTCTCTCTCCCCTCTCCTCTCTCTCTCTCTCTCTCTCTCTCTCTCTCTCTCTCCTCTCTCTCCTTCTCTCCTCTCTCTCTCTCGGCTCTCTCTCTCTCTCCCCTCTCTCTCTCTTCTCTCTCTCTCCCTTTTCTCTCTCTCTCTCTCTCTCTCTCTCTCTCTCTCTCTCTCTCTTCTCTCTCTCTCTCTCTCTCCGTTGTTGTTGTCAGTGAGAGTACGAGTTTCTTTCAGCTTTTGGCACTCTTCACAGACCTACAGTATTAGAAAACTCGCAGCATATGTAGGTGAGTTTGCGGGTCTGTCTGTCTGTCTGTCTGGCTGGCTGTCGATTTCGCAACGTACAGGGGTTAATACGGCGGCTGGCTTGAGGTGGCGAAGCGTGGCTGGCTGAGTGGCTGAGTGACTTGAAGAGGACCTGGCTGAGTGGCTGAGTGGCTTGAAGAGTGGATGAGTGGCTGAATGAGTGGCTTGAAGAGTGGCTGAGTGGCTGAATGAGGGGCTTGAAGAGTGGCTGAGTGGTTTGAAGAGTGGCTGAGTGGCTGGCTGAGTGGCTTGAAGAGTGGCAGAGTGGCTTGAGGT
>JACEEZ010007842.1:5000-7500 GCA_016584305.1 Chionoecetes opilio | reverse complement strand
TTATGAGTCAAATCATGATCCTATTAACAAGAACTACAACAATAACAATGATAATGAAAATATTTGTCATAAAATTATGATAATGATAATAATGATGATAACAATAATAATGGACATAGTATTTTGTTTTTCGTATTTTTCAGTTTTAAACCTTTATTTCTTGTTGTCATTTGAGGAGAAAACTCGAATAAGTTCTCTTGATTGAAGAAATATTCTAAGTGCGGCCTAACCAAAGACGTGTATAAGCTCCGTCACTTTCGGGGTTTTATGTTCAAAGTTACGTTTAGTGAAGCCCAACATCATATTCGCCTTTTTACTAGCAGCTAAGCAATGCGTACTCGTTTTAAGATCATTACTAATGATGACACCTAAATCCTTTTCCTGTTGTACTTTATTTAGCTAACGACATATTTTGCATCTGATAGTTATATTTGAGGTTATCGTTACCTACATGCATTACTTTAGCTTAGTAGTAGTAGTAGAATCAGATCAATTAATCAGAATTAAACTTGTTCCCTCCTTCAGGGCGCAATGGGTGGTTGTTGGCTCGCCTTTACCTCAAGACTCACGCGCTCACTCCTTCCCTTCAGGCGGCTCGCAGCTCTTGGTCTTGGTGCGTGGCAACGATTTGTCTCGCCCGTCCTTGGTCTTTGCCGCGCAGGCGTTCCTCGACGCCTAGGCCTCCCTGCCGGCCGGCCTCGCAGGACTGCGGCCACAACTCGTGGTCGTGTTGGACGTGGCCGCAGCACGAGTCTGTTATCGCCGTGACGCGTCAGTGTTGCCTCGGGGCATGGCGCTGCCCGGGCCTGCCTCTTGTCCTGCCTCCAAGGCGCTACTGCCTTTTTTAATCCATTTCTACTCGAAGATCGTTAAGAGTTTCATGCTGCCGTACACTACGAAGCACAAGGCCAACAGACCCTTGTTGTCCCACACAAGGCTGGGAACAGTAGCAACAGCGGACTTGATGTGCTCGTAGGATAGCTTGACGCCGACTAACACGATGGCGTTGCTGACTTGGAACGCGGCTCTAATACTGGGCAGCTTCGTCACGTAGCAAACGGTGGCCTCTATAGGGCGGAAAAGCGTCCTGCCTACCACGTCCAGAATGTGGCCGTGATCCCTGGTGGGAGGACGCAGTGTTGGGTCCCTGTTATAGGGCAGGGGACGGTTCCCTTCCAGCACGGGGCGCGCGGCATCCTCCTCCCCCGTCACCACCTGCACGGTCATGTGTAACTTGCCAACACACTACTCTCCTCCTAACACAACATTCTTCTTGGCGATGAAAGGCCAGTAGCCAGTGATCTCCCGCGGGAACACGGCGTCCCCTGCTCTGTACGGGGCCACGGCTTGGGGGTCCAGAATGTTGATTTTGAGCGCATTCTTGATGGTGGCCACGCTGCAGCTATTCTCGTCGTCGGGGAGGAGAAAGGCCCCGAGAGACAGCTTCAGGGAGGCCGCCACATCGTTCCTGCTGTGAGAGTCTTCGTCCAGCAGGACAACCTTCAGCGTGGGGGAACGAATCCTCCAATCCCCACGGAGGGAAAGGGAAGCCATGTCTCGAGGAGCCTCGAAGGGCGGCAGCAAGAGGCGATACTCGAACACGCCACAGCCACTCACGGAATTGAAGTGCGTGTCTGTTCGGCGCCAGTCGCTCCTGGGGTAGAGCATGTGTGCCTTCACGTAGTAGTCCGGGAACAGCTCCATCGTGTTCACCGTGACGCCGACTACGCGGTGCACGATCAATCGCACGTGATAGGTGGTGAAGTGCTTCTGTTTCAGGCGTATGAGGGACGGCGGCGGCAAGATGGACGGGCGGCTTGTCTTGCGCATCTTGTGCGACGTGTGACTCGTGCCCTCAGTGTGCGGGCCGCGACGGTAGGTTGGCCAGGGCGTCTCACTGTAGCCGCAGATTCGGTTGTTCAGGTACACGTAGTAGCCCGTTGGAAGGTCGAGTGACGCCAAATTCTCTTCGTCGGCATGTGTGAACATGATGTCCAGCTTCTTGTTCCAGCCGCCCCCGGGGCCCAGGTCCAGCGCCTTGAGGAGGTCGTCGCGTTCAAGGTTCACCTGGACAGCCTTGTGGCCGCCAACCAGCCCGGTCAGTGTTAAGCGAGGCTTGATTGGTGTTTTACAGCACAGCCTCTTATCTAACATCTGTTTAAATACACTTTTATGTCGTGCTAGCGTGTCTAGCGGCAGTAAGGCGACATTGTCGCTGACCTGTGCAACCCACTGTTTAGCCAGGTATACGTGGCCGTGTGCTGGGTCAAAGGTGAACACGGCGAGGCTCTTCACCTTGACCTTGGAGCAGCGTCCCTTGAGCGTGTAGGTGAGGTGCACCTCGTGCAGGCGATGCGCCTTGGTGGGCACCTTGACCACGGCGTACACTTGGTTGAGTGCGGGCACGCCCTTGGGCAAAGACTTGGCCTGTGATGACTGCCTCTGTGCCATCCCGGCAGGCGTCTGCCGCGATGAGACAGAGGAAGCTTCGTCAACCACT
>JACEEZ010007841.1:0-21436 GCA_016584305.1 Chionoecetes opilio | reverse complement strand
TCATGGGAACGTAACCTTTCGCCTGTAGACCCTCATGGGATACGTAACTTTGGCCTGTAGCCCTGTACAATGGGGAATACCTTGCGCGTAAACCTGTTGGACGTAACCTTGCGCACTGTAGCCTGTATGGAACGTAACCTTGCGCTGATAGCAGCTTGAGGGACTAACTTTGAAACTTACCCCTTGTAAGAAAAATTTTACGCCTGTAATAAAATCGTAAACCTTTGTCCTGTAAGCCCATACATGGTGAAACGAACCTTCTGTGCCCAATTTGTTCCTTTGCGCCTGTAGCCCCTGTCATGGGAACGTAACCTCTTTGACGAAAATCTTGATTTGTTGTTTTCATACCTTTGCTGGTGACCACTGGGAGTATTCAAATAAAAGTATAGATCAAGAAATATTTATACACATGTGTAAAACCGATATATATTCATCCCTTGACGTATATGGCCACATCAACAAATTTGTGAAGTTGTATGATGACGTGGCACATTGGGTTTGTTAAGCATGTTTAACTTGTGGTTAATATGTCGAGAGTAGTTAGCGCCAGTCTGCAAACAATATCCAATTTTTTGGTGTGTTATTAGTATGGAGCTGCAAGACATATATTTGATTTTATTACTACCATTTACCTACTACCTTCATGTCTAACTGGGTGGGAACACAAAACACTGGATTACCCTACCCTACTACCTAATGCAGGGTTCTTCAAAGTACGGTTCGCGACCCAATACTGGGGCCGGACGTTCGAACGTTCGTAACGCGTCTCTAAGATCATCTTTGCACTTAGATTGATCTTGGAACGTTCGTAACGCGTTTAGAGGTATTTTCAAACGATCTTTGCGAACATCCATCCGCCATATTTGTTCGTTTTTCCACCGTAGTGCTAAGGTTGCTGAAGAGCACTCGCACACTGTTCGTAGGGTCGCATGATGAAGGTGTTTCTAATATACAAGCCATATAAAGTTATGTTATTAGTTGTTTATTTCATGTTGAGTTGTTTATGGTTGTTCAGGACGCTGTAGGGGGAATGTGAATGAAAATAAAGGGTGCAATGAATGGTATGCTGTCGAATGCCTATAGGTGACTGGAATGAGTGAAGTGCAAATAAAAAAGAAATGTGTCTTGTGCTAGAAGTGTATAGATAAGATGATATGGGAGAGGAAGATGCGGGAAGTGAAGGAGGAGAATAGGAGACAAGGATGAGATGGAGAGAATGAGTCAAGTGAAGGATACGGATGGACTAGCAATACAGGGAGTTTCGTACACAAGTTGTTTCGTACCCAGGTTTTGTTAGTTGTTTCGTACTCTACTCGTGTGTCCGGGTTGATTGGACGAAGATTCAGCTACGCACTACTGTAATGACTTCATACTCCAGTTTCCCCTCTCGAAAATAACATTAGGTACCGTTCCAGCGTTAAGCCATACAATCAATAGAACACGCTAGGCAAGATAGCTAGCGACATAATTAGCAAGGACGATAACGGCGCGGGGGAGGAAAAACGCAAGCTCTAATCCATCATCATCGGAGCCGCCCCGCTCCCTCTAGTCCATATCGCGGCCTCTCCCCCCTCTCCCCCCCCACTTACCCTCGCGCCCTCTCTCTCTCTCTCTCTCTCTCTCTCTCTCTCTTTTTCAAGCCAGTATCTTAAAACCAAAAAATAAACTAACACACCTATTAATTCAGGTGAGAAAAAGTGTGTAGCAGAAAACCGAACCAGTTGCAACTAATTGGCAGACGGACTCTGTTTTGTACATAAATAGACCTGAGTTCAAGAAGTTAAGAATATGATGAATATGTAGCTCAACATTATAGTTTTATGCCTATGAAATAGAGCACATGTGAAATTGACAGGTTAATTTAGATCAAACGAAATTAGTAATAATTGAGATTGAATGTATGCAATTTTAGTGTCTATATGCTATGTGTCTGTCAATATTTCGTACTACATTTGTCTAGAATGACCATGATATGACATTTAGGTTACGACGTTACCTCCTACATAATTAGATGTCACATGTGTTTGAGGGTATAAGGATAGTATATATGCTTGTAACCTACTACTACTATAGATGGAGGGTATAGGATAGGGTGGTGAGTAGATGATTGTTAGGCAATGATGATGAGTATAGTATCAGTCTAGGAAATTACACTCATTATCTAGGCCCAGATATATGTATATATTTCGTGAGCTATATGTGATATTATTTATACTACACTTATTACTGCCTAATAGTTAGCGCAGTGTGATACAAATAAGTAATCATGCAATATAATATTCATTCTCCTTTTTGGAATTGCCGTACAAAGCCAGGGAGATGGAGATACTAGTAACTTAAATAAAGTTTTACTTATGATTTATTGACTCCTTAAACAAAAGTTAGAATGTGAGGGACTTATTGCTTACTGTGTATAGTAAGAAAAGTAGTTGGACGACGATAGCCAACTACCTAATGTCTCTGAGTAGACCAGCCATGGAAATGACAGTACAGCGATATGGCTCCTATTCAACGAGACGATATTTGATTTGATCGGATATGTATATAAATTAGCGTGACTGACCATGTGAGAGGCAATTATAAATAGTGTATCACCTCCGAGTACTACCAGGATGCGCGAGTAACTATAATAAATAGAGCCTTACTGCATCCTCAGATAATCTCCACTACTAACTGAAGTCTAATTCAAAAACATCCGTGCAGGTAGTTATTTTTTGCCCTGACCAAATAGACTCTTCCCCAGGCCATAGTGCTATTACGCCCAGTTATCTGAGGAAATATTCATGTATGACATAGGCTGCTATGTAGGATATTAAACACAAAACTATTAGTAACAAACATCTTATGCAGCGCGAAGCGAGCACACATGGCGTAGTTTCGCGATGTCTCCAAATATGAGCAGTATAACTGCCTTGTAACTTGCTTGATTGTGTTTGTTGACTCGTACCACCCATTGATCGCACATTTTTATTGGTTTAGACGAATAGACGGATTCATAAGACTGAATGGCTGCGGTCAGCGTCTTATCATTCTCAGGATTGAATGATGATCGAAGGAATAGGAATTAATCTGGCTGAGAATGAATGCCCATGAAGTAATCTATTTAAAACTAGTAGACATACTTTCTATAGACTGATTGAAAAAAATAGATATTACAGACCCCAGAACAATTAAGGTAAATAGTGTCTGTATTGTTTATAGCTGAGATCGAGTACTCTGTATTAATTGGTTCATAAATAACTAAATATTTTTCCACACTATTAATGAAGAGTATTAGAACCTAAGACACTAGAAAGCACGAGACACAAACTGCCAATGTCAGCGCCGAAGTTGAACATATCACATGAGACATTCAGAGATCATCTCAGCAGTCCACAACATTTATGATAGACAGGCATGAAGTGTCTCACGAGAATATCATAAGTAATGTACTACTTTAGCATGCTGTGTTAATATAGTTATACTACTTGATAAACGTGAACTTGGGTACCAGATAGGACATATGTCCCAGTAAAACATGACATATGGCATAGTTGTAATGTTCGTGATAATTTTTAGTACCGACCCGGAGTCAGATTTTATTAGAATTACAAGTCGAATCTACTCCCTAAGTTTAAGAATCAGGTCTTTTAAATAGAAAAAATAAATGGAATGATGAAAATAAATATACACTCCGCCCAGTGCGACTTATGTACGTCATCAAGCCCACTGCGTGTTTAGCTTCACTCCACACTTGTTGATTTCATGACTACGCGAGGTAGAGTTGGCAAACGCACTTCTTTAACATTTACAGGGATATTAACACATTACTAACAGACTTTGATTTCATTTTATCTAATAATTCATGTTATGTTTTATTTTTTTTTATCACGATGTAGTCAAGGTCTGATAACTACTGTAGTTCACCAGGTCATGATGACCTAAGTGCACTGTCCTATCACATTTACCTGGTATACAAACATTTCCTTATGTGTGCTAGTTGTCATGTAAACCTAACCTGTATAGGTATTTGTAAGTTGCACACTGAGAAATCGCAGCGCTTATTGATGAACATGCAACTACCGTCGTAGAGCACCAGTTACGATGTGGTAAGGTACATGTCTTTAGTGTTAATACAATGACTGCACCGGAACTACATTGCTATTATCAAGGACCGCACCGAGTAGCTAGTATGAACTGCACCGTAACTAGCGAATCACTAATAATTACATGGATGAAATAGAATGTGATGAACACTTGCATATGACTAATACAGTATGTCAGACTTGTGTAGACTGAGTGCCAGATATGCTAGACTGGCGCCGTAGCGGTTGCTCGAGTGATGAAGCTTTTTGAGAGGTTATGTTGACGAAGTATAATTATCACGCTTATTAGGCCATAAGGCTCGTACGTCGACAATTCACCTCGTGTTGTGATGCAACACGTAGACATCCTCGACATGGTTCAGATACACACACATAGAAGTTGGGGGTATTACCATGCGCTCAGGACGCCTAGCAGGAGATGACGACTTCTAGTACTATGGCTCCATAGTCTCGCTACACCAGCCTGAGAGTATCTAGTCCACTCGAACATGTCGTTCCGGCCTCCCTTTCCCTATATGCGCAACTGGCGGAGAGGGGGACAGACACGGTTTTTTTTAGTTAGTCGTTACGGTCGAGTATAGGTGTTGTGGTTGCTGTAGTTGTTGTTGTTGTTGTTGCTTGACTGTAGTTCGTGTTGTCATATTTAGTCGCGTTAGCTGCGCCTACTCACGAAACACCTTCCTGGGTGTCTGGGAGTTACCACACCTGGGGAGTGGAGTACCTGTCACAACATTAACAGTCCTGGCTCTGTCATAGACATTAGTCTTCATATCCGTTACTTCACGACTGCTTGACATTACTTTAATGTATAACCGTTCACAAGTGTACACATCAGATTATCTATATATTATATATATATATTATATAATTCTATATATGATATATAATATATATTATAATTGTATGTATTATATTATTATATATAATCTCTCAGATTATATATATATATATATTATATTAATTATATATAGTATATATATATAATAATATATATATTATATAGACTATATACTACATATACTATATATATAATTAACTAGGTATATCTTTATGTAGTATATCTGTCTACTCGAATCCTTATGGCACTAAGAATATTTTATAAAATAACGTAAGAACCGCTCGACCACGTGTTAGCACAGTACATTACATCTTTATTTGATGTGTACTGCTGATACGATGTTGCTTGCAATTTGCAAGTTACCAGCCGTCAGGAGGGCATCATCCGGCAATCCACCCTTGCAGGTTAGTCAACCAGTATCAACATGGAGTGAACCCGTTACCAAATAGCCCCCCTGTTAACCGAGCCTGCATGCTGCGCAGAGTAAAGATAGCATACTAAGAAGGGTTAAATCTCCTTTACATATCAGATGACTTCTCAACTGATCACACCCAGAATATGACTTATAGACATGCATCTCTGGTGTTAGTTAGACAGATGATGCTATACCTGTGGTTCTACATCTCAGTTTGAAAGAAATGCGTTACAAGAAACAGTGATTCTCACAGCATGTGATCTGACAGGACGCAATCCCTTTACTGTAGAATAGCCATTTTTTATTCATACTTTGGACGTCCTTAAAATCTCACAATGACCTCAGACATCAGGGCATTACCCAGCACTTGGCAATCACCTTGTTATCCCTAAACCCCGTCTCGCCTCTGGCTCCTGCGATCATACACACGTCTTGGTTATGGTCGTAGCATAAACATTAAATGATACTTAAAAAGTACTTGCTTTAATGCCGAACACAGAAGTACCAAATCAAAATAGTATGCAATTATTCAAGAATTCTTATCCTCGAGTCACGTACAAAACATTATCTTACGTATAGTACGAGTTACGAGCACGAGGTTGTCCGTGCCAAAGTATCCCTGCCAACATGCCGTAGGTAGTGCGAATCTGGAAAAACATGATAATTAGGGTTGTGATGAGTAAAATTGGGGGGGGGGGGTATGGAAAGGCGGACGCTAAGCAGGGGCAGATGGACAATGAATAGGTAGATGATCAAAAAATAGGTAGCATGACAAATAAAATGGTAATGACAAAAAAATTGGTAGATACAGGAAATAGGTAGGATGACAAAAAAATAGGTGATGACGAAACAACATAGGTAGATGACAAAATAGGTAGATGACAATAAAAGGGTGATGACAAAAAGATAGGTAGATGACAAAAAAAAAATCGGAAGGAATTTAATAGAAAAGAGATAGAGAGAAAGAGAAAGAACAATTAAAATGTGATAAAAAATGGGGAGGCACGCAAGTCTCAACTCCATTGCCGTGGTCGTGACGGCAGGGGGTGGAGATGCACCAGCCATCACCCAACACAGGTCACTGCAATATACAGGCAACAATATCTTTCTTCCTTGCTTCTCCCGCGACGCCTTCAAGATGTGACTGTGCAGCCCAGGGAACAACGGTCCCTGTCCAAGCTTAGACTCCTGACCCAGAACACCTCAAGTAGTGAAGTGTGTTATGTCACCGTAGCCACCACTCATAACACCTGCATTATGTCACCGCACACACTCATTAATACTGCATTATCACCGCACCCACACTCCTAAAAAAAAACTGCATTATGTCACCGCACCTACACTCAAATAACTGCATTATGTCGCCGCACCCACACTCATACCACGCCATTATGTCACCGCACCCACACTCATAACACTGCATTATGTCACCGCACCACCCTCATAACACTGCATTATGTCACCGCACCTACATCAATAGCACTGCATTATGTCACCGCACACAACCTCATAAACACGGTATTATCGTTCACCGCCTCCCACACCATAAAAAACTGCCCCCCCGCCAAAATTATTGCCACCGTACCCACATCATAAACACTGTATAGCCACCGCACCACACTCCATAACACTGCATTATGTCATCTCACCCACAATCATAACACTGCATTATGTCACCGCACCCACACTCATAACACTGCATCTGCCACCGCTACCCACACTCATGACACTGCATTATGTCACCGCACCCACACTCATAACACTGTACTATGTCACCACACCCCACATCCTAACACTGTACTATGTCACTCGCCACCCACACTCATTAACACTGGTACTATGTCACGCACCCACACTCATACATTTGGCATTTATGTCATCGCACCCACACTCATAAAACACTGTACTAGTCAACGCACCCACACTCATAACACTGTACTATGTCACCGCTCCACACTCATACACTGTTTACTATGTCACCGAACCGCACATCATAACACTATACTATGTCACCGCACCCACACTCGAACACTGTACTAATGTCAACCACCCACACTCAAAACACTGTACTAGTCACCGCACCCACACTCATAACACATGTACTATGTCACCGTACCCACACTCATAACACTGCAAGTATGTCACCGAACCACACTCAGAACACTTGTATTATGTCACCGCACCCAACACTCATAACACTTGCATTATGTCACCGCCACCCACACTCATAACACTGTTACTATGTCACCCGCCCCACAATCATCAAACTGCATATGTCACCGCAACCCACATCATAACACTGTATTATGGTAAACAGTTAACCCCTTACAACTCAGATCTTTCCTTTGGCATAAAAAATCGTTCTGTTGTCTTTTTCTGTTGTTAGACATAAAATTACGAAAAAAGTCACTTAAATTACCAAGTTAGTTAGTGACCCAAAGGATACAAATACAGGTTCATATATATAAAACATTGCTTAATAGTCACTAAAAACGTCAAAAGGTAACAAATTACAATGGAAATTACTGCTGGGTTTTAAGGGATTAACAACAGGGCTTGGCTGGACTTGGTGGCAGAGCTCGGATGGCGGCCATGAGGATACCGTTTCGCGCCTTCATCGTAGTAAAAAAAAAAAATGTATTGAGGAAGCATCGTTTCTTTTGTCATCTTGGCGATGAAGCTACGGGTTTTTTTTGGTTTTTTTTTGTTTTTGGTCTTTGCGGTTTTTTTTGTTTTTTTTATGGTAAGTGTGGGGGGTGGGTTTTTTTTTTGGTTACGGTTTTTTTTTTACGGTGTTTTTTTAGGGTTTTTTTTTTTTTTTTTTTTTTTTTTTTCCTGGGTTTTTTTTTTTATGGTTTTTTTTTTTTTTTTTTTTTATGTAGGTGGTTTTAGTGGGGTTGAGCGCTGGTTTTTTTTTTTTGAAGGTTCTGGACGTGGTATGGTTTTTTTTTTGTTTTTCTTTTTTGTTTTTCTTTTTTGGGGGTTTTTTTTTTCGTGCCGGGGTTACATTGTTTTACTTGGCCTATTATCAATAGTGGTCTTTATCATTCATGATGGCGGGAAAGTTGTTTTCTTGCAATGAAGTTGTTCCTGTGAGTAAGGAAACTGAGGCTGGATATACAATCTGACATTCTTGTAACCTGCATACGTTTCTACATTAAGTGTGGAGGTTTTTTTTTTTTTTGGTTTTTTGTATGATATTAGCAAGCTTACCAATTAATTATATTATCATTCAGCCTTCTCATGTCTACTCGGTTTAATGTTTTTTTTTAAATAATATATTCAGTTTCCACGTCGCGCCTGTGTACACAGTAATTTATCTGCACTTCTCCACTATTTGTTCGTGGATGTTTCTTATTTAATCAAAAACCTAACCACTAAAAATACTGTGCATGCCATAATGTGCCATAGAAAACTATATATATACACACATATATGGCAGTTGTTCTGAGGGACGAAAAAAAAAACCACTATGGAAATAGCGTAAACTAAAAAAAAAATCCTTGCAATGATGATATCTTGTATCGCACCGCTGATCAGATCAGATTGTGAGAGCTCATAATCTCACTAGGGAACCAGCCAGTGCCGTGCTCTAGGAATTCAGCTAACAAGGTGTAACCCGTAATGTAGAATGGAGAGTAATGAACAGAATCAACTCATTAGTCGAAAACTAAGCCTACAAAAAAATAATGTAAACGACAAGTCCTGCACAAACACATTAATATCAATACGCCACTTTACCGAAGGCGATTGGTTAAACGCTAGACGAAATTGATGAGCACGCGGCAAAAAACTGACCCCAGTGACCCGACGCTGACTGTATATAATTGTCTAATAAAAATAAGCCTTATAAATAATTAAACCCACGGAAAAAATATATTATACTAATGAATTTGGTATAAAAAAAAAGAGCAATTTTATGTAGATGAACGTATCCAAAATTCTCTCAAAGTGCGTATGGGAAAAGTTGAGGCTACTTAAGATAGGACGGGGATATTTTGTTCAAAACATTAGCCCTAACTTACACAAAGTTCAGAATTAAACCAGGTGGAAAAACATTATAACTCTTAAATTCTTTAGCCTTTTTAAGACGAAACTTTACATACATTAGATCTAATTGTTTTTATTTCAAATAAGGTTTGAACTGCAATACTATTGATGACGTCATTGATGATGAAAGCGGAAGCTTATGAATTTCAACACTGTCTTGGACCAACCAAAAAAATGTGGATGACATGTGGATGCTAGCACAGGCACATACTGTTGAATCCATGTTGTTGACTGCAGTCTGTCATAACCACGTCCCCTTTGCAGTCACCCCCGACTCTTTAACACTCCATCATGATTGTTCGATGACTAGAATTGTCCAAAGTCATCCCAAAAACGATACTTTTCTGACTGTTGTGGCATTGATCATCTGTGAATTTCCTTGTGATATTTGGATAGATTTGAGGGAAGATCTTCTCATCATCTGAAGATACAGGCAGTGCACATTGGCGTAGTTTGTGTGGCCAGTTGCTAGCGAATAAATTCAGATCATTTTAAAGAGAGCATCCAAGTGAAGTTCGCCAGTTCCGGTTCTTTGTTTTCACCTGCAATGACCATCTTGAATGACATTACGTACTCCATATATTGAATCCCAAAGCTTTGCCGTTCTAGATTTTCTCCCAACCTTTCCATTTTCTCAGACAGAAGTGAACGTACTTATGTCAAGGCAGAGCTTTCTTTCCTAATCTTTCTCATGTTGCGTCTTTCTGAGAATTTTCGTACAAAAACCTTGATTTCTTCTTTCTCGTCTTTGACTAAATGCTATTACCGTCCTTTCATCTTCACGTGTTTTCAGTGTATCTTGTTTTTCCTCTCTCTCGTCACAAAAAATGTCATCAAGAGCAAAAAAATATAAAGCCACTCTGCACCAAGAAATGTCCCTAAGTGCTCGGAAATGGCCTGCTTTTCCAGATTAAATGTGTGTCACGTTTTCTCCATAGATTTGTTTGCAACGCTTCAGTCAAATCCGAACCTTCTATTAGTGTCCCAATGTACCGAGGAAACTATTAGGAGTATGAAAACCTCTGAGTAGCGAAGATACGGAGTGACTTGTCGGTTGTTATGTTCGGACTGCCTTGATCAAAGTGGGTGATCGAATGTAATTACAAGAGTTCCCATACCATGGACGATTGCATAATTCAGGGCCAAACAGAAGCGTAATTGATTTTTAGTCAGACAGTTTCATCAGCATGGTTTCGGGATGATTATTGGCAAAAGGGTGGATTACAGCTTTTCCAGGATGTTCACCATCGCTATAAGTTTGCATGAATCCTGACAAGTAGTCTTGTCTCTGTGGGAACGCCTGGACAATTGCAAAGAACGATCGATATTGTGCCCAAATATAACAACTTCGGGTGTTCTAGTTTACTCACAGACTCCAACACAATCTTGAGAAATCTATGATGTCAGTTTCATAGCTGCTTGCATGTGGCACGCGCAAGTC
This sequence comes from Chionoecetes opilio, assembly GCA_016584305.1. Classification (NCBI taxonomy): domain Eukaryota; kingdom Metazoa; phylum Arthropoda; class Malacostraca; order Decapoda; family Majidae; genus Chionoecetes; species Chionoecetes opilio. The sequence continues at coordinate 10,607 of JACEEZ010007841.1, read as the reverse complement.
CAGTATTGCTGTAAAGAATGTCTTGACACCTTTGTATAAGAGTGCATGGCTTTACTTTGTGTGAGTGGATGTCTCTTGATAGGCGGTTTTTGAGTGTTGGATATCCATCATTCTTAGTTTGTTGACGCTTGCAGTATTGCCAATACCGAAATGTTTTCTTGCCGTCCAATGTGCAGATGTTTTTGTGTCCACATTTATCTCCACAAATGCGTGAAAGTACCACAAGGAATATAGAATGAAGGATTGTTGAAGCATCCTCCTCTATTACTGCTGATACTTGAATTGCGTTACTTCACTATAACTTACCACTAAAACCAATTTGATTTTTTTAGTTCATCGATCAACCACGGACCGAAGATATGGTCAGCTTCGACATCAAGACAAGTATCCATATTGTTGCCGTTGGAGCCACGAGATTGAATGGAGGTGCATGCGATGGCTCGATGGCCTGTAGCCTGAGCCTAGTGTGTAGTATGTCTGTGATGTCAGCGCTTAGCGTGGTTGCGGTGGTGCTGATGGTTCAGTGTCGTGAGTGTGTCACTAGAGCCCCAGTAGCAGCTTGAAGCATGCTGGCACCATTCGTTGTGAAAAGAATTCCTTCTGTGAAGGATATAAAACAGCTGTGCTATACTCATGTTCTACAGCTCTCATGCCATAAAAGTGGCTGCTGTTTTTATGATGCGCATGAGCTTCTTCTACTATCTTGTTTTCTTGATCATTACCATTCGTTGTTGATGATAATATGCTGCCATATTAAAAAACAAAAAATATGGAACGCCCATTGACTTCTGCAAACACCAAAAGAGTCCTTATATTTATCCTCTAGTTTGTTTCAACCGCGGTTCCCTATACTTCTTCCCCATCCGCAGTCTCGCATTTTATCATGCAGTTCTGTTGTAGACTATACAGTAGGGTGGTCAGAAAAAATCATTTTTTTTTAGTATCGAATTCTAAATAGGCGGGAAAAGTTGCGTATTCGCATGCTAATAAACGGAAAAAAAAAATATTGAAAAAATCCTATGTTCATTTTCAGTTCGCGCAAGGCCAAGGTTTGAAAAAAATGACAAAAAAACACCAAATATCCTTAACGCTAAAATAATACAGATCGTTTTTCGTCTTCTAATTAGCGTGACAGTATGCATTTTAGTTGCCTGATAATAGGAAAAAAATATTTTCAAAAACTGCGCGCTACATTTTTAGTTCCGCGCATGAGGCTAATTTGAGTTCTGCGAATTTTGGTGAAAAATGGATATTTGATAGTTTTACAAACAGACGCACTGTTGTATTAAAAAATATACCAAGGCAAATTTTTTACTAATTGTTCTATGAGTGATTTTATATATCCACTTTGATCCCAAATACACCCTTGCAGCTCTTCGCCCATTTCGCAAATATTTGTGCTGAAATGACCAGACTCACACGTGGCGGTGGCTGAAAATTCGAGTTCACCCACACCAAAACCCAAACCCTCCAACCATCAGGGCGTCGGCTAAATTATTGTTGTCGCCACTATCAGAAAGGGCGTTATCTTGAAATTGTTTTCTTGCGCTCGATTCTGCGCGATCGAAGATCTTGAGTGCAAAAGTGACTCTACTCTGTAGCCATCTTGTTAGTCTTGCTCCCGCACACTTTTCCGGCGGACTGTGTCACAAAGTTTTACGCATCTTCAAATGCTGGGTTATGGCAGGGAAAAGTTAAAAAAACTCAAAACTCAGCAGAGTTTTATTTTGCAGAAATGATTAAATATTCTCTGTTGTCAAGCTTTCCATATTGGAGGGGTCGACAGCTTACATTTCGTCCACTCAATCAGCTCACTGTAGTCCGTTGGCAACAAAAAATTTATTGAGGGAGGCATAATAAAAGGTTCTAACAGATTCCCCCTTCGCTGTTATTTCTTGCTTTCAGTATCCTCCTGTAACCCAACTCTCGTATGTGCTGTCTCTCATCCACTATCATAGCCAGCAAACATGTTCCTGGATGGACAGAAGAAACGCGTTTCTCTGAATCACAGGACGAAGATTTTTTATATGTTGTCCGGCAAATGTTCTGGTTTTTTGTTATGACCTTAAAGATATGCTTAGCGACCGTGATTTTACTGAGTGGTTACTCTCTTACGTCGAAACCAGACAGGAGCATACGTCTTTCATAATGTACAATGGCAAGTCATCTTCAGTTCGTTCGCAGGAATCGTTTGGAAATGAACAATCGTAGACCCGTTTGCCAACATGTCAAACCATCAGGAATGACTGAGGAGGTCCAGGATATTTTACAGCCAGTCAGATCTGGAGCACGTTCCTGTCTGGATTGCACTGACACTGTCCAGAAGGTACTGTTGGTCTTTACTGAGATCAGTTTTTTGTTATAATTGATTTCCTCGGATTCGATTGTTCGAAATGTACTACAGGTAAATTTTTCACAGCAGTCAGTGTTTGCCGATTTCCCCAGAGTAGGACCCTGGTCCCGTCGTATCTCCGTCCAAATACTCAAAAACAAATGTCTGAAGGGCCAGCTCGTTGAAGTGAAGGTAAGCAACTTAAGCAGTGCAAATGGGCCGCTGAATTTTGACCTCGATATTGGCGAAATTGCACCATTTTTTCCACCCTGTGTTTGTCGCTTGCCATCGCAAACCGATCGCTTCCAGTTTATTACTTCGAAATCATTATTTTTTAGGTAGTTAGGATGCAATTGGCTTATTTCAACTTCCAGTTCCATTTGCCGCGTGTAACGTGGCCGATATATTGCCACCAGGCTCACGACATCACGCTAATGTGATTAACTCTTTCCTTACTCTGCTGGTGGGTAAATTTAGCTCCTATTTTTTCTTGAACGATATTATCTCTTTTTCTACCACAAAGGTATATTCCCTTGGTTACTGTAAGCCGGTGCATTTCTTGTACTACAGCCTTTCCGGCTCCTCTTTAATTTTTCTCTTACTATCTAGCTTTGTCGGACACTACGACGAATCTTTTTCAGAGATCATTCCAAGATCATGCGAGAAACGACCTGTCTAAAGAATCATCCCCCAGCGAGTACGGGTGTTAGGTCCACTTGTCTGGAGGAACACTAAAATCTATCGCCTTACTAAAGCAGTAGATGTCAATTCCCAACCTCATTTGATGTGGTAGAAGGAACTGAAGACAATCGATTTACGACAGTTGGGCATTTTGGTATCTTGCCTTTTGTGCGAAGAGACGAGTAGCCCCCCCCCCGCTCCGTGTCCATATGTGTCAACAGGCGGGCCGCAGAAAACAGTTATCGCCAACAATTGTAGTTGTTTGCTTCCGTCCCTTTTCTTAAGTTTCTCTGTTTATTTCTATTCAATCTGCCAATGCAGCCAATCCTGCGTGTTTTTTTTTTTTCGCCGTGATTTTCTTAGGAGTCCTTACGCATCGGATATAACTTTCCTCTCAATGGTTTTGTTTATTTGACATTTTTGTCTGTTTCGCACTTACTTCTGACAAACTACAGGACAGTCACAAGCACTTAGCCTTTTTTCCCACATACACACAGGAAAATGTCAAGCACACTTACACGCTTGCAATATAAATAGGTTTGATTTCGCTTCAGCTATGAATTCCTCTATTTTTTCGTATAATGTGTAATTGTATTGTTGAGCGTAATGTCAACGTTGTAATATGTGTCGCACGCCATTGTCTTCACATTTTAAATATGCATCATGGTACGCTTTATAATTTTCACAACCGAGTATGTTGAGTCACTACTAGGAAATGGACACTTTACGAATATATACTATTTGAGTAGCAACACAAATCGACTATTGTTGAAACTGCATTTTCTGTTCTTTGAATCCGATGATATTGAAAGTTTATTGCTTTTTCGAAGCAACATAGTAGCACGTCCTCGACTTCGGTAGGTTTCTTCCACTATTCTTTGGGCAAACCGACAGAGGACAGCAGTTGCGATTGTTTTTGTCACCAAACACTTTTTCTGAGTCGCCATCTCACAACCATACAACGTCACCAAGAAAAAACACTCAATGTAGCGAAAACCATGCTTGATTTGTCGCAACACTGTATGTAACTTAGCTAGATAGTACGGTAACCCGAGTTAGACTACATTATAACGCTGTGACGAGATGTATGCACAGCGGCAAGCGAGTAAGCAACTGATCACTGCGAAAGTGATCAGAACAGAAGTATCGCTGCGGTGGGGAGGGGGTGACTCGGGGACTCACACACACTCACAGACGACATGCTGTCGCGACAGGTTCTGTTTGCTGTGTGAAGCTCGCCCACCTACAGTAGATCACAGCACCGCATCAGAATAACTTCAATAAGCATGTTCATTTAGCGAATTAGGAGTTAACTATAAAATAAACACGCAATGATTATCTCCATATCTTGTACGTAGTACAACAGTGCGTTGTTTGTAAAAAACCCCCCTCTTTGTAAAAAATTGCAATTTACCAAAATTCGCAAAATTTAGAGCTTTTATGCCGAACCAAAATGTGAGCCCGCGATTTTTTTATATACATTTTTTCTATTTCAGGCAACTAAAATGACTTAGATACTTTCACGCTATTAGAAGAGAAAAACGTAGAATCTGTAATAATTTGAGCGTGGGTAAGGTAATATTTGTCTAGTGTTTTTTTTGTCATTTTTTCACTTTTAGAGCCCTTTGCTTCGAAACCGCCCTGAAGCATTAAACATAGGATTTTCATATTGTCGTTTATCAGCATGCAAATACGCAAAGACTTACTTTTTTTGCTTTACTTTATTCCGCACTATTAATAATTCGATCTCGAAAAGTTCGCTTTGTTCGGACCCACCCTACTATTCACAGTTCTCCCATACTGGTGTGTCCTTCGACCCTAATACAAAGAACTCGAAACATGTTTGGCATACTTTCGAATATCTGGCGTGTGCGCCATTCCGCTTGGTGATTGCATCTGTTTTTTTCTTGCCTTTTTTTTACATTCGTGCCTATAAGCGCCTGGTCGGTCAAGTAGGTGACCCAGGGCTCGGATGTAGGCTTCTGGAAGTTCACGTGCAATGGTCCAGCTACTGAGAGCTGGCTCCTAACTCACGGCGCTGTGGTGGCGCTACGCTAAGGTCAGGAGTCTTATAGTGACGCTGTGATTAGAGCGCTCATGCCGCCCTCCCTGTGTCTTCCGATGCCACTCGCAATCGATATTTGTTGTTGTTGGTAGCATGCGTTGAGTTGTTGGCAGGGATAGGTGGTGCTTCTTAAAGCCATCGCACGGGTAGCAGAATGCTGGTATGATGGTATGAGACCACGCCGCGTGAATATGGGTGTATGATCGCTTGCATACTCGTGAGAGTGCCATCATAGATGAGACGCTAGTCAGAGACGCTAAAAGACTCCGCATACTCGCCTCCCATTCGTGAGCAGGTCGCATATGGGACCAGATATCTGTTGCAAACCCATGGGGAGGGGGGGGGAGATCATGGGCGGTGGGAGGGAGGGAATAGTGTATGTTTTTAGGAAATGAAAGAAAAAAAAAAGGAGTAGAGTAGATGGGAAAAGAAAAAAGGGACGGCCGTAAAAGAGAAAAAGGGAGGGGGGGGAGGGTGGGGGAAAAGGGGAAGGAGAAAGGACGGGGGGGAGAGAAAAAAAGGATGAGACGGAAAAATACTAGGGGAATTGAGCACGGTAAAGGGAAGAGGGAAGGGGCGGATAAAGACATTCACAGAGATCTCCAAGTGGGTCAACGGGAGTAGTAAGACATAAGGTTGCAAATCCTGGTGTATGACGCGTTCAGTCGACTGGTCCAGTTGTCTATCTGCTATTTCGTGTCAGTAGCATAGTATGGTAGGAATTCATTTAGTCGATCAATGCCGAATGTAAGGTTATTGCAAACCCTCCCATGTTCGAGCAGGATGCTTCTCATCCTTTTTACGCTTCCGTCCAGATAACAAACAAGATCTTTCCCGGAAAGACTCCATGCTGATCTTGATCGCTTGTTAGAAGCAGTGAGGCTGCCGCTTCGTCAGGCTGGAAGGTGACTTTTCGTTCAGTCAGTAAAATGCGGCGACAATCTTCCCCATGGACCAACACCTCTACCCCCCATTTGTTCTATGCAACTTAGAAATATAATGCAATGCCAGGATCCGGGCGTTCTGACGCAAGTTTGCAGTAATGTAGAACAGTATTCAGTCCTTTTTGAACCCACCACAATTTGTTCTGATGAAAGGAAGCTAGTTGAGGCATTATCCACACTTTGAGGATCGAAGTCCATCAGCCATGACGACAAGTACAAAAATCATGTATGAATGAAATTGACTTCAGCTCACAAACAAAACATCTTGACAAGCAAAATAGTCGTAACGTATTTAGCAGGTAAAAAAACGTACACTGCAATCAACATTTTTCTTAAGTGTAAAACTGTAAGTTTACTTATTGTGAAGAGCAAGAAATTCCAGCAATCATTGATATAGTTCAGAGGGAAAAGCTAGTGACGTCAAAAGTGACCGTTCATCAACGAGAAATATTAATTTATAATATTAATTGTTCATCACTTTTTTGTGATGTATGCCCAAAGGTATATCAAATAAAAACGAAAGAAATACAGAATTCTAATTATTTTTCTGTTAGTAATAATCTTAAAATGCTACAAAAGTTGACAAAATTTGCAAAATACCCCTGCTACTTAACTGGCTGTCAAAAAAAACAAATTTCCCCACAACGCACTTTGAAAGGATTTTGGATAGGTCAGAATCTTCATAAAATGCGTTCTTTTTGATACAAAGTTCATACTATAATATTTTTTTCCGGGTGCAACCTAATTTTCTAGACTATAATGAAGGCGGCGGACGGTAGGCCACAGTCAGCTTGTGCACCGACTCCACACTCTTTAACCATGAACGCCAAGGTTAGCACGGGCATCACTGGAGGCAGGATAAACAGCACTGCTGAAAGCCCCACTGGTCAATTGTACTGCCAGAATGTTGTCACATTGCCGTTGAGTCACATAATGACCAGAAAGACGCACGCGAAACTCATCACCTTCATTGTCCTACAGATCCTCATCCTTCTGGGCCTTGCGGCCATTCGCCGCACCGACAGTGACGAGGTCAGAGGCTACTCGTAAGTTGACCAGCGATAAGTCACCTGTTCTTACACTCTTCTGCACATGCAGTGACTCCGCTCATTTGAGATTGTTAGTTAATATACTGTTACAATTTGTTTACTGCTATAACAGCAGTCGCCAATAACATAATCTCTTGTGTTGAACAGAGGTCTACGAAGGAGTCTACGAGTCCTCCGAGGGCCCAGTACAAAATTCCATTGGGCTGTCGATCACGACCCCAGCAACGAGTTCGGCCCCCGGAGGCCCCCCCCTTGGATGCTACGGTGACTGAACAGAGTAGTGAATGTCCTACTCACCGATAGCAGGTCTACCCCGTGCCCACCCCCCCCCCCGGTTCGCGTCCAGGCAGGTGGGCTCACTACGCACAGACGGGTTGACTCTGGCTTAACATCGCCGACGTCCAGTAACCGGATCCGCTGAGTCCTTCGACGCTTACGAGGCCGACGAGTCCCAACTAATCCTTCCGTAATATGGCTCCAACGAGTCAAGTAACTCAATGATAGTCTCTTTATCAACCTTGACTATACGTATTTGCCTCCTTCCTCGAAAGGAAAACAAGTTCTGTCCATATTTGTTAACTTATTAGGACTATTTAATAAAAATCATCCGCATTACTAAATAATTTCAGTAAACAAAATAACTTTGGATCTGTTTTTGGAGGAAATCAACGCGCCCCGAGTGTTAGTCTGTTGGGGGTGGTGACTAGTGAGCGAGATCGCGAGTTCGGATCCTACCGGGGGCAACTCTTTCTAAAGTTCTTTTAACGCAGCAGGATGATCTCCAGGACTGGGATGGTAGGGCCCTGGTGGTTTCCTTGGAGGCTCGTGAGGTTGGCCTCGCCCCGTTGGTGGCGCAGGCGGTTTTATGTAAAACACCGTGATTAGAGGCTCATGGCACCCCCCTGGTGTCCTTCGATGCACACGCAATCGAAGTCAGAGTTTATAGGCAGCTGGGGTGTTCATAAGCGCACATCAGAAGTGCTATATTTATTATGTCAGCTTACATATGCTATTCGCGAACCGTTGGAATTGTAGCATGTTGTTCGCTCATCGTATGGGTCCCCATGTCTTCCCCTTCCCCCGGTCGTTTTGGTCTCTAGTCATATTACCGTCACGCAACTCCACTCGATACGAAATAACCACTCTGCACCGTCTCCTCAGGTGAGCAGTAACGTCCTGAGTTCTAGTCCCACCAAGGACCAACTGTTAAAAGCCATCGTCTGAGTGCCGAAGAAACCCGCATGAGGCATACCTGTTCTTCGCCTGCAACTACAAGTGCGACGGAGGGAGCACAGGTGGTGCAGCATGGAGCCTTGATGAGGATCCGAAAATCACAGAAAACGGACCTCACCTATAGATCACAAGGGTCACTATAATAATTCAGCCTGCACCACTAACGAGCGAGGGCCAACTATCACGACCCTCCAGAAGTGCAGGGACCAACAACCTGAGCCCCTCAAAGCATAAATAGCCTACAAGCGGTATAGGCTCGAGGGGGGGAAACGTTAAAAAAAAAAAGTTAAATAGAAAAAAAAAAGGAACCAACTTTAAAAAATTATATTGTCGGGGCACATTCTTTTCACTCGGATTATTTAGTACCATGATCCTACGGAGCCTAACGCCCTGACCGCCCCCCCCCCTATTGCTGCACCCACCACACCGCTTGTCTGCACTCGGTGACTTATACGCTCTGCATCAACAATTGTCCATCGTGCTGTATGGTGCCCCGGGCAGGGAAGTAGTCCACATCACACACTTATTATGAATATTTACACAACCACGATCATTACACATCAAAAAAAAGCCATTCTAAGCCCCCACCCCCCTACAAAATATATAATCAGCGATAGGCATTCATAAATCAATTCAATCATTGGGGGCTAACCACCCGGTACCATTCAATGCTGGGGGCAGGGGGCTCGGGTTTTAAATAGATGCCCCATCTTTCTCAGATTCCTCCCGGTGAATTAAACCTTTAGATTTCTCAGTTGAACCGAGAGGCTAACCAATACAATACAGGAGACCCACAATAATCCACACGGAGTGGTGTGGTGTGTGGGTGTGGGTGTGTGTGTGTGTGTGTTCTTAAAATGTGGAACACTGAACAACATTGCTTCATGAAAAGAAGCGAAGTGTAATGAAGGTGCCCTACAATGTCTTTCTGAATCTCGTATAGTCCTTCACTTTTACTGAGAACGCGGAGGAGGGCAGAGGGGTGTTGGCAGCATATCGTTGGCATCACACCTTGATTTTTTTACCTGGCTGGCGTGGGCCACACTATGATAACAGTAAAGGAAAGATGGAAGAAATAGGTACAGTCTCGTTAACCATCTTTTGGATGCGAGACCTAGGCAAAGAAGCCACTGTATTCCCAGTTAGCGGAGGCCGCTGCCAAGAACTCAGTGTGGTTACGCTAAAAACTCTTAGTAATACTGATGACAATCACGTTATGCCTTCCTTTCTCTTGTAATTATGTTCAACTGAGTGAAACAGCTGTTATATATAAAATGGTAGTTATCTACATGCCGAATATATTATATAGAATAAGTAGATAGATATATATATTATATAATACCTATATACTAGGATCACCACCGTATATATACGTATACCGAGCTACCTTTGGCTCGCGAGAGACTAGAGAGAGATAGGAATATGTATAGAGAGTGTAGAGAGAGAGAGAATAGAGAGAGATTAGAGAGATAGAGATAAGATAGAAGAGGGTAAGATATATATAGTGAGAGATATAGATTAAAAGACAGTGAAGAGAGATAGATGATAGAGATATACATAGATATAGATGTATATGATTATAGATAATATATATTATATAGATATGATAGATATTAGATATATATATATATGAGATCTCTATAAATATATAGAAGATATTATATATAATATTTTATATATATATATATATATATATATATATATTATATGTCGTCATAAATGTAATAGATATATATATATATACGGATAGCCAACATACGTAGCTACAACGGTACGGTAGCATCCATACTCCTGAAAACTTCATTCCCTATATGTTGCCCTGCAAATCATGCCAAATCTTTACTTCAACTTGTTACCAAAAACTCTTCATTCATAGAAAATGTCAAAATCTTTCTGAATAAAATTCCTCTCGTTGACTTATGGCATCTAGTAATAACATTTAACAATTTTTCTTCTCATCTTCCCTCCTATTGCTTCACCCTGATGGCTACACAGCTGTCTCATCTACTTATAAAGCTGAAACTTCGCTCAAAAAACATTTGCTAAAAAATTCCTCTCTGGATGAAGGAAGGGCTTGTCCTCCTTCTCTCACCCTTGATTATATTATTGACGTCATGAAGATCTTCGGAATGATGTTTCTTTGCCCTTTCTGGCTAGATTCCTCGGAAGGCTTCCGGTCCTGACGGGAGTCCCTTCCTAGTTCTCAAAAAACTGTGCTTCGTGCTTACACCTTGCGCGTCAAACTTTTCCGTCTTGTCTTCTACTTCCACCTTTCCTTCTTGCTGGAAGTTTGATCAACATCA
>JACEEZ010007840.1:0-25473 GCA_016584305.1 Chionoecetes opilio | reverse complement strand
ATAAAAAAACTAGCCCATATGATCCTTTATATATATATATGAATTATAATTATATAATATATGAATTCGAGCGGCCTCCGATTTCAGGCCATGGCAAACAGGCGATATTCCGTGCGGCATCCCGCCCAGGTTACAGAGTCATGGTACATCATATAAACTATGTGCATGCCTTTTCAGGGACATCAAGGCTGTAGTGTTTGCTAAACATTCGTAATATATGGCGCCTGGCGACATTAGTGCAGTGGCGACTATAGTGTTATTGACGGTAAGCAATCGTTAGTGACCCAATGTTCAATGATGTCTTAGGCTACACAGTTAAACCCTCTCATTAGTGTATAATAATTTCGATGCATTAAATAAAATAATAATTCACGGTGTACAGTGTCAGGCATTATTCTAAGCAATCGTTAGTGATCCAAAGTTCAATGCTTATCTAAATCCTCTAAAAGGGATAATTCTGATAAATTCATAGTAATTTTGATGCATTAAGTAATGAGTCAATCGTGTCGCATATAACGTACGTAACTACAGTACTAGTGTGATCAGATTATATCGAATTGGTATTCAAAAATAAAAATTTGCAATATAAAATTATGAATGATTTTTTGATAATGAATGTTGAAGCTGAGCATGTATATAAGGAGCAATATTTAAAAATAATATATATATAATAACATATGTATATATTTATAGAAACACCGTCTTATTAATTTTAATTGTACTCCTGCCATTGTGTGAAATTAATTATTGCTATTATAGAACATACATTTCGTGATTTAATGATGTAGCAAATGAAGGAGGTGTGTTTTTGTATCATGATTACGAGCGAGCGCGAAGCGCTCGTGAGTCCTCGGTGGATCCGGAATTTTTCTCATTTAGCGGCCGACCCGACCCGGCCCGGCCAGGCCCGGCCCGGCCCGACCCGACCCAACCCGACCCGACCCGACCCGACCCGACCCGACCCGACCCGACCCGACCCGACCCGACCCGACCCGACCCGACCCGACCCGACCGTCACGCTTTTCAGGAGCTTATATCTTTGGAATCCCGCTTCCGATTGACAAGCGGTCTTCGCCATCTGATAGCCCAATTCAATCCCTTTTGTGCTTGACATGTTTTGGCTCACGTGAGGGGTCAGCATGGCGCGTGCCGCGTGAGGGGTGTCAGACAATGTTATCTTGCTATAGCTGAGAAACGGCTGTACCGACTAAGTTGAAATTTGGTGTGTGGTTTGAGACCACACACCTAGCAATGGGCACACAGGTCCAAACTCCGGGTGAGGGCCCACATGCGCACGTGCGGCGGGTTTCCCACGGGCTCGCTCGTCCCTCGCCGATTAAAGTGTCTTAAGCTCCCTTCACACATTCCATAATTGAACCACGATAGTGCCACCAATTTGAGTATTGACGCTATCGTGAAATTAGACCAACGATAAATGCAGACCACGATAGCCTCACAACAATGTCACGCTGCCTGTACGTATGTGTCATGACGGTCGTAAGATGGTCACGATGGAGTCATGACAGCTGTAAGATACGTCACGAATGGAAAATCAACGGTCATTTTGTCGTCACGATAGAGCTACGATAACCACGCCAGTGCCATGACGGGTGCCATGAACGTATCACGATAGCGCCAAGTGCTAGCCCCACACGTGGGGTTGCCATGGTGATGGAAAAGGAAGGGGGGGGTAGAGATGAAGGTGGGATAAACAGCGGTGGGTGTTTTGGTGATGGAGAATGGGGGGGAAAAAGGGGGAGGAGGGTTGTAATAAAGAAGGTGGTGAAGAAGAAAAGAAGGTTGGTGGGGAAACGGGGGGTTGGGGGGTTGGGGAAGGAGAAGGCTTTTGTGGTGTTGGTGGGGGGATGTGAGTGGTTACAAGGGGGTGGGTGGCATCTCCACGTGCTTAGGGAGTAGGGGGGTAGGAAGTAGGGGGAGGGTGGCATCTCCACGTGCTTAGGGAGTATAGGGGGGTAGGAAGTAGGGTGGCATCACCACGTGGTGATGGACTAAGGGGTAGGGAGTGAGAGGAGGGTGGAGGTGTATGAGAAAGGGGGAGGAAGGCGGAAGGGGGTGCAAAAAAGGGGGGGAAGGTAGGGATGAAAGCGCGCGTAACGGTTTCTTATCGTCACGATGGACATAAGACGATCACGGTAGTGTCACGAAGCTGCTACATAGATAATGATAGCGTCACGATAGACTTACGATGGCGCTGCTATGCGTTGGGTACAAACATCGGGGAGCTTCCCGATTTTTTAGTGCACGCACTAACTTTTTGTGGCCTTGGCCGAGCACGTCACGAGCGTCACGATCGGTCACGATGGACCCATAACCAGGAACATGACGGCGCTGCGCATTACATTGCTGCCGCGTTCGTGGTTCCATTATGGAATACGTGAAGGGGACTTTAGAGGATATACAATTCCTCAGAGCCATAGTGAACTACCGCTGCAGATTAGTGTTGGCCGAAGCCACCACCCCGGGAGGGGGGTCACAAACCCCCGGCTAACACCCGGTACCCATTCACTGCTGGGTGGACAGGGGCTCGGGTTTTAAGAAAGACCACCCATCTGTCTTCGCTCCGCCCGGGGATGAACACCGAACTTCCTTTGGTGGACGAAACTTATTTTTTTCGGTAAATTTTCAGATGAACACCGAACTTCCTTTGGTGGACGAAACTGTTTTTTTCTAGTGATTTTTGATGTGTTTTGAATTCATCTGCTAACCGTTTCTGTCGCAAATAAATTATTATTATTATTATTATTATTTTTTGCATAAAGGACAAAAAAAAAAAAAAATTGAGCCTAACCGAACCCGAACCTATACCTAACCTTTACCTAACATAGCCTATAAAAAATAAAGAATAAAAACTTACCTTTATATAACTAAATAAAAAAAATAAAAAAATACTACAGAAACGGTTAGCAGATTAATTCAAAACACATCAAAACTCACCAGAAAAAAATAGTTTCGTCCACCAAAGTGAATTCGGTGTTCATCTGGAATAATACCATTTACTCTATCTTCATTTCTTCATTTATTTATTCATTCAAGTATTTTCTCACATTGTTTTTTAGTATCATCAATTCATGTCATCACTAAATTTTTTATTCTCAGTTTTCTTAAACCCTTCACGCCCATATCTTTCCATTAATATATAACAGTCTCTTATTAGCCATGAAATTTCGAAATAGTAACTGAATAAACCAAATTACTTAGTGGACAAGGATACTAAGCAGGTCATAGCTATAAAACATTACTTATATTCATTAAAAATCGTCTAATGGTACCCAAATTACAATGGAAATTACGTTCTGGGCCTCAAGGGCTACTCAAGTAGTAGTAGTGGACTAGTACGTAGTAGTATAAAAAAAATATATAGTAGAAGAAGTAGTAGACTTGTAGTAGAAGTTAGGGATGTGCACCGGTATCCGGTATACCGAAATACCGGTATTTTAACACCAGTATTACCGGTATTACCGGTATTTTTAAATTCCGGTATACCGGTATCGGTATTAGTATTGCATCGGTATACCGGTATCGGTATTAGTATTGCATCGGTATACCGGTATCGGTATTAGTATTGCATCGGTATACCGGTATCGGTATTAGTATTGCATCGGTATACCGGTATCGGTATTAGTATTGCATCGGTATACCGGTATCGGTATATTATTTGGTCGGTATTGGATTTCGGTATTATGTTTTTTTTTCTCGAAACAGACTCCTGACTAGTACCAAGACCAAGAACTGACTAGAGACTACTCCGACTGCCGAGAAACGTATGGTAGCGTAACGCTCATGGGCTCAGAGCTTCAGAATCTGAGGCGCGTGTTATCATTGGCCGATTGTAGCTCAGCTGACAATGCCGCTCTGTGAAACCTCCCTCCCTCCCTCTACCCCTGCGGGCAGACCATCACAGAAAACGGATCATTACATATCACACAGGCGTCACTATACAAATCTAGCCTAGATCAAATTTTCATTATTGTTATTATTATTATTATTATTATTATTATTATTATTATTATTATTATTAGTCTTAGTCTACTATTATTTTGGTTAATAATGGCATCATCATTTTCATTATTGTTATTATTATTATCATCCAAATTATTATTATTATTTTATTATATAATATAATTATTTCAAAGATACGTGTGTGTGTAACTGTGTGTGTGTGTGTGTGTTGTGTGTGTGTGTGTGTGTGTGTGTGGTGTGTGTGTGTTGTGTGTGTGTGTGTGTGTGTGTGTCGCAGAGGTCACACCTGAGATATGACTGACCCCATCGTATCTTTACCATCTATTTTAAGAAAATCGCATTACACGTGTCTCCGTCTACGCCTTTGAAATATAACAATAATAATAATTAAAAATAAATGATGATAATGATTATAATAATAAAAACAACAATAGTACTACTAATAATAATAATAATGTCAATGGTATTAATGATAATAATAAGTTATAATATAATAATAATAACTCAGATAAAATAATCATAACAATAATAGTGATACTAACAATAATATTGATAACAATAATGATAATAATAACCAAAATGTAATAATAATAATAATAATAATATTGATAATGATCATAATGATAATAATAAAGATACTGATACTACCATCATACTACCTAGATGCACACACAGTACACACACACAAACACACACACACACCCAGACACCCACCCACCCACTACTATCTATGGTAGTATGATGATAACAATGATAGCAATTTCCAAACTCTTTCTTCTATTTGCAATATAAGTATGCATTCCTTTGAGAATTCTATAAACCATCTACGACACTATATGGAATCCACTCCCTGACATAATGTTCGAGTTGCATTTTTTTCATAAAAGTTTGCACACACTTTCAACAATATGAAATTCTTGGAGCTAAATACAGTATAGAAATGGCTGGAGGAAGCACCGAATACTAGTGACTGATGAGAACAGAATCCCAGACACGCTTATCAGACACCAGGACAGGAGCTGAAACTAGTCGTTAGAGCTCTAATTCCCCCTGTCCCACGGCACACACCAGCCCGTCGCCACCCACCACCTTTGCTCCATTCCCTCCTCCCATTCCCCAATATCCTTACTGTGGTAAATGCTATAGATATGAATATGATAAGAAATTAGGACCGAGAATTTGTTCTTTGGTCATTTTGTCATAGGCAAATAAAATGTGTTAATATTATCATCTCACCTGGCTATTTAATCGTAATCTACATATCTCTAGAAATATCTGAAAAAATTATTTCCTTAGGATTTCCTTAGATTTTGCGTTTCCTTAGAAGTTCCCTTCTTAGGTCAAAATTTCCTTAAAATAAGGAAATTCCTGAAAGTGGAAACACTGGTTCACTGTAACATCAGGATTGCCAGATAGTTGGGCGGGTTTATGGTCAAATTAACTGAAAAAAATAAATAAATAGAATAAAAATGTATATAAATGTTTATATTATATGTATATAAATACAATGTATTTAAATACTCATTAAAGTATTTAATTACTGTATTTAAATACATGAAAACTAATGTATTTATAAATAGATTTATATATACACAAATGTATTTAAATACAAATGTACTCAAATACAGCCCAACTCTGGCTATATACAGGGTGTAACACGAGTTTCTGCAAATATTGATACAGGTGAAAGAAACATGTAATTCTAATCACAAAATATTCTATAACCATATACGTTTTGAAGCTTCCTTTAGACGTGAGATGAAGTTAGAAAAATTAGCGCGGCCAGTAATTTCACCATGGCAGGCGGTTGCCACTCGGTGACATTTTGAATGATTTAATCATGATGTTACTAGTAATGGAGCATTACATTATCTTATAACAACACAATTGGTATTAATGGACATGTTATTACTAAATAAGCAGTACATGAGAACAGCAGGGCTGTAATAAACACTACTGTAAAAGGCTAAGTGGCATCGTGTCAGGGAGGGGTAGGATGGAACACATGACTCAGCTGATCGGCGTGAGGCCTCGCAGCTTAGTCCCTCCTTCCTCCCCCGCCCCGACGCTTTGCCACTTAGCCTTTTACAGTATTGCTTATTACAGCCCTGCTATTCTCAAGTAGCCTACTCCTTATTTAGTAAAAACATGTCCATTAATACCAATTGTGTTGTTATAAGATAATGTAATGCTCCATTACTAGTAAACATTATGCTTAAATAATTCAAAATGTCACCGAGCGGCAAGCGCCTGCCATGGTGAAATTACTGGCCGCGCTAATTTTTCTAACTTCA
The DNA here is from genome assembly GCA_016584305.1 of Chionoecetes opilio. Taxonomy (NCBI): domain Eukaryota; kingdom Metazoa; phylum Arthropoda; class Malacostraca; order Decapoda; family Majidae; genus Chionoecetes; species Chionoecetes opilio. Next base: position 19,198 of record JACEEZ010007840.1, on the reverse strand, counting down.
TCTCACGTCTAAAGGAAGCTTCAAAAAGCATATGGTTATAAAATATTTTGTGCTTAGAATTACATGTTCTTTCACCTGTATCAATATTTGCAGAAACTCGTGTTACACCCTGTATCTATTTAAACTGTCTTTCCCAGGAATCTTAGGAACTCTTTGTCCAAAAATAAACGTTAAAAGGAAATTTGAATCAAATTATTGTTATTATCCTTATTTAGGCCCGGTTCACACATCACGTTTTTACTGTCCGTAGTAGTGCGTCTTGTCATCAGTGACTCACAGTACGTCACAGTGCCGTCACTCCCTGCCTGTGTAGTGTGAACCAGGCTCCGCGCGACCACCTGCTGGAGCAGTGATGACGTCACTGACCTTGAGAGACGCGTGTCTCAAGCTCACATTATTCGGAGTTCCCCAATTTCTTGCCCGGGGAAACTGGGGAGTGAGGGGGGGTGACGTCCCCTGTAAACCGTCACTGTCCCCACCCCCAAGGGAGACAGGACGGGCAAAAACGTTTTGGTGTAAACCCCCACCTTAGAGGGTTTCATTATACATATTAATTACTGATAAAAAACAAAAAAAATTTTGGCCCTACGAACATAAATCTTTATTTTGGGGGGGGTCTATGTGTACGGTGGGGGTTTACGAATTGTAAAAAAAAGAAAGGCCTAGGGCCAACTAAAACTTTATTTTGGGGGGCCCCTAGGGCGACAATGGGGTTTAAGAATTGTAAAAAAAAGAAAGGGCCCGCCCAATGGGAAAAAACTTTATTTAGGGGGGTCGATGCCGTAGGGGTTTAATATTGTCTGAGAGTGGAAAAAGTAAAAAAACCACGAAAAAAAAAAAATCCAAATACGGTAATCCCGGGGTATTTTGGCACGGTATCGAATACCGGTATCGTAACTGTTTACAGTGTGGGGGCCCGTCCCGGTTTTTACCCCCTTTTCCCCCGGTATGGGAAAAAAAAAATCCCCGGTTTTTTTCTTCAAAACCGCAAAAACCCTACTAGAAGAAAAGTACCCAGTATTTTGGATATTAAGGAGGAGAGTGTTAATTTTAAGTACAGCTTTTTTTAATTTCCCTGTTTCTATTTTCCCCCTTTCCCTTAAAATTAACGAAATTGAATGTTTATGCTGCAAAAAATCAACACAGATCAGATTTTTGCGAATTTGGGTTTTTTCAAAAATAAAAAAAAGAAAATTATTCTTTAAAAAGGGAAAAGAGAAGAGGTAGGTAGGGTAGTAAAATAAAATGTTGTTTTTTTGAAAAAGGTTTATTTTTAAAATTTTTAAAAATCCCTCATTAATATATATATAATATAATATATATATATTATACAGTCCCAAGTTTGTACATAAAATACACATAGTGCAGCAGCAAAAAAGTCCCAGAGGGGGCATAAAGCCCGCCGTAAAGGAGATTAAACCCGGTAAAAGCTCCCGGGAGGGGGCGTGGAGGGTGGTGAGGGGGAGTCACCCGGGCGTCACGGGAATCCCCCGGGCCCGGGGGTTTTGGGGATTTTGTCAGCGGGGGGGGGGCCGTTCCCTCGCAGAAACCCCCAAACTAATCTCTGGGGTGGGGCCCGGACCTTTGGGGGCCCGGCCCTGCCTTCACCCCCAAACTCAGCAGCCCCCCCCCCTTTGCAGGTGGGCTGCGGGGGGCCGGGGGCCGGGCCCCAAAGGGGGGCCCGGTGGGGGGGCAGGACAGGAGGTAGTCCCACAGTGGGCGAGGGTGTGCATCTCGCAGGGGTTTCGCACACTTGCCCTCAAAAGCCCTCCGGCAGCCCCCTCTCGGGTTTGAAGTAGCCCGGGACGCACACGCGGGCCATTTGGTGCGCCATCCCCCTTTGGGTTGTTGCTGGGGTGGCGTCCAGTGGGTGGTAGTCCTGAAAGCTCCCCGCGTACCAGGCCACCTGCCTTTCCTTTGGCCCCCCAGCCCCCGGGTTTGTGTCTGGTTGGCGCATGTGCTGGGGCCCCTTTCTCGCCTGCCCCTTTGGGGTGTTTTAAAGCTGGGAGGCACGGGGATGGTTGGATGCGGGGGCCCGGGGGGCCCGGGGCTTGGCGGCCACGTCCCCCGCCTGGTTCCCTGGGGAACTACGGGGCGGGGGGGATCCATTTGAGCCGGCCCCGCCCCCCCTGGCGCCAAGGCTTGTAGGTGCCCGGATGGTGGTGATGAGCCTAAACTTTTGCCCTTTGGGATGGGCTTTTGGAAAAGCCTGCAGCCCCGTCCAGGAGTCGGGGTTTTTCCCAAAAGTTGTTTCCGCGGGGTTTGGCGTGTGGATGGGGAGGCGGGGATGGTTTGTTTGGAGGGGGGCCGTGCTGGAGGGCCCCCAAAAAGCTCATTTGGAGGGTGGAGCAGTTGCCCGGGCCGCCCGCCAAGAAAAGCCTCCCAAACCCCCGGGGTGACAAAACGCGGCACCTTTTCCCTCCCAAACTATGGGCCCCCCGACCGAGCCGGTCATTGAAGTATACACTGCGTCCCGCTCAGCAAACCTGGGCCATGGCCATCAGCGCGTGTGCCGCACCCCCGGGGGGTGGCCACATGGTTTACAAGCAGGAAACCCGGGGGGGGGCGGTAAAACTCTGCGGCGGGGGACCCCCACGGGGGCGGAGAAAGGGTAGGGGGGGCGGGGACATCGGCCCCCCGCCACGGCCCGGTGATCCCCCGTGAATGGGGGTTTGGGGGGTTTGGTAGCAAAGGTGTTGTTTGGAGCCCGTGTTCCCGCGCAGGAAATTCGATGCCTTGCGTCATGGCCAGCCCGAGTCTCCATCTGCGCCCCCCGCCATTAAATTCGCGGCGGAAAAGGGACTCGGCCCAAAGGGGCCCGGCCAGGATGCACTGCCCCCGGGTGGAAAGGGGCCCACCAATCTTTTCGTCTGCATTACGCAGGCGTGGACCTTTCTCGGAGCCCCCAGCATAGTCCTAAAAGGGCGTTTTTCTGGAGCACCTCCAGCCGTTTCTGCTGACTGGGGGAGAGCCCCGATGATGACAGGGGGGAAAATCCACCAGGGAGCGCACCCCCCCTCCCACATAGTACAGGCGGAGGACAGAGAAGGGGGGCGCCGGCGTTAAAGCCCCCGTCAGGGCCCCCGAAATCAGGGCCCAACCCGGCCTGCGTTTTTTCCCTCAGGTAGTCAAGCTGCCCCCTTTTTAAACCCCGACAGCCCCCCTGTCGACCCCACACCCCGGGGGAAAAGGAAAAGAGTCCGCCCGGGCCCAAAGGGCCGAGGCCCTGGACGCGCAGTGACAGACGGGGTTTGGGGCTCCCTTGAAAACAAATTTGCTGTCAGGGCCCCGGGACTTCTGCGCCGAATCTTGGGGCCCAGCTTCTCCCCCTTGGGGGGGGATGTGGTCGAGAGGGGGCCCCTCCCCATTGTTTTTTTGTTTGTAAAGGTTTATTGACAATCAACATACAGGCCCTATAAATACAATAAAAAGAATTTTAAAAAATACATATCCGGGTAGCAAAAAAGGTAAAAAGGGGGCATCACCCCGGGCCCGTGGGGAAAGGTTTAAACCCTCGTCAGGCTCGGGGGGGGCCCTTTGGGGTGTGGTGATGGTGAGTCACCTGCGTCACTGGTCGCGCGGGGGCGGCGGGGTGTGGTACGTGAGGGCCCAGCGGGGGGGGGGCCCCGTTGCTCGCGCACCCTCAGCATCACGTCTTCGGGGGTGGGGACCTAAAGGGGGGCCCCCTCCCTTTCACCCCCCACTCGGGGAAAGCCCCCCCCCCTGCAGGCTGGGGGGGGGGCCCGGGGGCCGGGGCCTCAGGGGGGGGGGTTTTGGGGGGGGGGGGGAAAGGGAGGTAGTGCCCCAAAGGGGGGCGACGGGTGTGCTTCTCGAAAGTGATCGCATCATGCCCCTCAAAAAGTTTTCCCTGCAGCCCCTTTCCCGGGGTCCCAGTACCCCAGCCCGCACACGTCCCCGGGAAAAAGTGCCCCATTTGTCTGGGTTGTTGCTGGGGGGCCCTTTCCAGTGGGTGGTAGCCCAGTGGCTGCAGGTACCAGGCCCCCTGCCTTTTCCGGGGTCTCCAGCTCTCGGGTGTTTGGTTTTGAGCGCGGGGTGCTGGGGGCCCGCTCGCCTGCCCCTTGAGCTGCGGGTTAAGGCGGGAGGCACGGCAGGGGGACCTGGGGCCGCTGGCGGCTCGCTTGGCGGCCACGCCCGGCCCCCCTCTTCCCTGGGAAACCCCTACTTTGGCCCTGGGGATCCAGTTGAGCCGAACGCCTTCCCTGTCCCCAAAGGCTCTTTTGGGTCCCCAAGGATGGTGGTTGATAAACCTCACGTTGCCCTTTGGGGGGATGCGGCTGTTGGAGGGCCTGAAAGCCCCGTCCAGGATCGGTATGTTTACCACGGTGCTTTCCGGCGGTGCAGGGCTTTTCAGGGGGCGGCGGGGCCCCCAGCTCAGTTTTTGGAGTGTGGGCATTTGGTCAACGTCCGCCAAGAAAATCTCTGCCCCCACCCGTGACGAACCCCGGCCCCTTTTCTGCCACTTCCGGGTCGCCCAAAGGCCGTCAGTGAAGTATCCCACGGTTTTGTCCCGCTCGACGCCCTGGGCCATGGCCATCAGCGCTTTGCTGCCACGCCCCCCGGGGGGGGCCCACATGGTTTGCAGCGGGGCAACAGCGTGGCGGTGAACTTTTGGGGCGGGGGGCCCCCACGGGGGCGGGGCATAGTAGGTGGAGGCGAGGACATGGGCCCTCCCGCCAGGGTTTCCGGTGACCCCGGGTGAATGAGGCTGTGGGGGTAGCGAGGTTTTTATGAGCCACGTGTTCCCGCGCAGGCACTCGTTTGCCCGGGTTTCCAGGGCCCAAGCCGGGATTTCCCCTTCGGGCCCCAACCCCCTTTTCCCCAACCCCCGCCGGCGGAAGATTTCGGGGGCCACGCGACAGGCCATGAGGCTTGCACCCTGGTGGAAAGGGGCCCCAATTTGGGGTCTCGCTTGATTACACGGGGCGCTGGCCCATCTCGGAGGCCCCCGCATGGCCCCTCATGGCTTTTGTTTTGGGGGCCACCTCGAGCCGCCCCTGCTGATGGGGGAAAAGGCGCGATGAGTACAGGGGCGAAATTTTAACCCAACCGGGGAGCGCCCCGCCTGCAGTAGTCCAGGCGGAGGACAGGGGAAGGGGGCCCCGGCCGGGCGTTAAGAGCTTTAATGGCCCGCATCACTTTCAGCCGGGCCGGGGGGTCCTTTCCCTCGGGTTTAGTCAAGCTCCCGCCGTAAACCCGGAAAAAGCCGCTTTTTCGAGCCACCCCCGAGGTACAGGTAGGAGCCCGCCCGGGCCCCGGGCCCGATGTTTTGGCGCGCAGTGCCAGGCTGGGTTGGCTCCCTTGGGATGCCCAGGGCCCCGGGGGATTTCTGCGCCGAGATTTGGGGCCCCACTCCTCGCATTTGGGCGGTGATGAGGTCGAGAGCGCGCTGCGTCTTGCAAACCCTTTGTAACCCCCCCCCCGGGAAACGAGGGCCAGGGGTCGGGAAACTGAGCAGGAGGGTTTCCCACCCGGAAAAGGGCCCCCAGGGCGCCCAGCTCCCCCCTCAGGGGGTTGAACAGGAACGGGCGAGGATCCCGCCCGGGGGCGCCCCTTTTCTAAAGTTCCTTTGTGGCGGGATTGTGGCCCTGGAATTTCCCTCGGGCCCCGACGGGGGGAGATAGTCCTCAAAGCCAGTGGGGCAGTCCCCCCCGGGGCCCCCTTCCTCGCGAGGGGGGCCCCGGAGAAAAAGGCGTCGGGAAACGGGCCCAGCTCAAAAACGTTTCCCAAAAAAGGTCGGGGAAAGGGACTGTGACTTGTGGGGCAGTTTTTGGCCTGGGGTCAGCGGGGGGGAGGAGGCTGTCAGCTGTGCCCACGCCGCGGGGGTGAACCCCAAAAACACGTGAGGGTGGGGGCTCCCACGCGCCACTGCAGTCGCGGGGAGCACCATTCTCTGGGTTTTTACCCGTGAAAGCTGATGAGGGAAAAGGGCCCTTTGAGCTTGGTGGGCTCCCTGGGTTTGGGGATGGGCTGAAAAATCCCCTCCTTCCAGCCGGTGGGGGTTGCCCCTTCCCGCCAAGACGCGTTGAGCGTGGCGAGAGCGCGGGGGCCCCCGGGGGGGGCCCCGGGCCCATAGCCAGCATGGAGTATGTAAACCCCGCCCGTCCCTGCAGCTGTGTTGCGCCCTTTTTTCCTGGGCCGACGACATTTCCTGGCGAGGGGAAAAAGGGGGGCCCCCAACGTCAGGTTCCCCCCGCCCCTTCCCGAAAGCCTCGCCCCCGGTTTTGTCGAGGTGCCCCCTGGAGGTGGCGTGTGCGAGGAGGAAGTTGGGCGCTGGAGCCTCCGCGGTTTAAAACACGACGATGAGCCTCTCCGCCTCTCGGGTGTGGGTGTGGGTGGGGGGGTGGTCGGGGGGGGGGCGGCACCGGAAGCCGTCCGGACACTCCTCCACAGCGGGCCCGAGGGGGTGTGCTGGTTGAAAGAGGCGCCCCACTCCAACCATTTGGGGCCTCCCTGGCCCGCTGAACACCGGGCGAGCCCCGAGGAAAACCAAACACCCGGCAACACCCCCGCAGGTTGGGGGGGGGCTGCTTTTGTACGGGTTTTCTGTGCGGGTTTGACTCGGTGGCTTTTGCTCCTGACGTCCTCTTGTAAAAACCACCAGTCGGGGGGCGGTGGAGGCGGCCCGGAGAGCACTTGGGAAATGACTGCGTGGGGCGCCCCTGAAGGGCGGGCCCGTGAGGTCCCTCCCCCTTGTTGGTAAAGGGTCGCCGGGTGGCTCATAAGGACCCACCACTCGTAAAGGGAAGCTTAAAAACTTCCCCCAGTCCGCCTCTTGATGTTCCATGCGGGGGGGGACCCCGTGGGGGACCGGGGGGCCGCCCCTGGGGGTGGTAGGGTGGCGTGGGGGCACGGGTGAGAGGGGGGGTGAAATGCCACGATGCCCCGGGCCCGTCAGGCCCCCCCCGGACCCCAAGGGGGGGGTCCATTTCCGCCCCCGGGGGAAACATGGGTGGGCTCCCGTGTTGAGGAGATGGTGTGGGGGACCTCCTCGAGCAACACTGCAAAGGTGACGACCCGCAGGTTGGTTGCCGAGACGGCTGAGGGGGGGGGTGGTGGGCTTTTTAAAAACACCCGCCACCCAGGAGGTGGTGTTTCGATGCCATGGTGAGCAGCTCCCCCCGCCTCCCGTTGGGCCTCTGGGCTCCTGTAAAGGTTTGTACACAGTGAGCTCGAGTCCCCCCCACGTGCGGGTCCACCCCCAAAAGGCCCCCAAGCCATCACCCAAGGCACCGGGCCGGGGGGATTTTTCGGTGGGGGGTGGCGCTCCTTCCCCCAGGGGTCACGAGCCCCCGGATGCCCTCAGTGGCAGGGAGTGAGAGGGGGACTGTAGCCCCCCAAAAGCGCCCCTTGAAAGGGCAAACAGGGGTGGGGCGTTTTCCTGTAAAGGGGAACCCCCGTCCAAAGGGCCTCCTCGAAGATGGCCTGCAGCACCTGATGTTTTTTGGGGCGGAGGGCCGGGCTTCCCCCGCCCGCATTTGAGCCTGGGAAACGGCAAACCGGCGGCGCCGCATGGGGGGTTTTTCGTTGTCAGCGTGGGTCCGCGTGGACGAAGGTTGTCTGCTGGGAGGAGGGGAAAGGTGGCCTGGATCCCTTTTGTGGGGTCGTGAAATGACGGCAAGCCGGATTGAGGTGGGTTCCAACTCCCCGAGGAGGAAACGCGTTTTAAATTCTCCTCGGTGGCAGGGGCGAGCTCCCTGCGGCCCGGGGGAGCCTCCTCATAAATGCACCCTGCGGGGCCCATTTATTTCAATTCCGGAAATTTCACGTTTTTTTCCCTTTTTCCTTTTTGCTGACGGGGGCGTTGTCGTACCCGGGGACATGAGGGGAGTGGGGACGTTTTCGGCTCTTTGCTGTTTTGCTGTCGCTGGGACTTCAGGGACTTTCAGGGGGAGGTAGCTGGCTAGGGGGTGACCCCTTTAGGGCGACTCCCCGGTGGGGGCCCGGGGCCTGGTCCCAGTTCCCGTTTTGGGAGGGGGGGGGGGGAGAGAAAAAGCGGCGGGGGGTTTAGGGGAGCCCCCCCCATCCCCCCGGGTACTGGCAGTGCGCTTCACTTCCCTTCCGCCGACCCGGGCCTGGGGGGGCGGTCCCGGGGACCTTAGGGGGGGGAAAGGGGGCTTGGCGGGCCCTTTACCCCGGCTGGGCCCGGCTGGGGGGAGGGGAAGGGGGAAACGGTGTTGCCGCTGTTGTTTCCCGTGGGTTTTTCCCCCGTGTTTTATTTATGGGGGTTGCCCCCCAACCCTGGGCTTTAGGCTTGCTGCTGCAGGCGGGGGAATCCGCGAAAACCTCTTAGGACCCCCCCCCCGGGTTCCCCGGCGTGGTGTTTTTTTCCCCCCAAATTCGGACACTTTTTGGGGGGAGCCTCGTTGGACCTTTTTGGCGGCCAATGCAATCCTCAGTTTTGGGGGGTTAAGGTGCCAAAACTCCCCACTAGGAACAGTGAAAGCACCCAACTTGCAGGTGGTTAAAAAAGCTGGCACTTGTAGGGACCTCACCGGCTCCCCTCCCGGGAGGGGGGTAAGATGTAAGGGGGCCCCCCGGGAAAAGTAGGGGGAAGCTTGGCCCTGGCCCGGGCCCCGTGGACAATTTTGAACCTGTCCGTGGGTATGTTGTCCCTCCCAAAGCAGCCGTGTTCGGACACCACGGGGGTTGTGCCTTCACCCATCGAGGGGGAAGTCAACAGGGTAGCGCCCCGCACTCCCCTTTTTGCCTCCCAAACTAGGGTCAAGGGGGGGGGGCAAACCCCATTTTTCCCCGTCAGGGGGGCGCCGCAAAGGAAACGCCCGCGCGTGCATTTTTTTTTGGGTTTTTTAAAGGTTTTTTTTACCCAAATTTAAAAATTTCAGGACATACACACACAAACAAGCAGTACAGAAAGCATTGCAGGAGCAAAGAAGTACAAAAACGGGCAAACAAACCCCCCCGTCAGGGGGGGGATCCCGTCAGGCTACGGGAGGGGTTTTCGTTTGGGGGCGTGGTGACGGTGAGGGGGCAAAACCCGGGGTTTATGGGCACCCTGCCGGGGCGGCCGGGGGGTGGGTACCCTGATGTGTAGCGGGGGGGGGGCGTTGCTGCCCGACCCCCAAACCCTCAAGTCTCTGGGGTGTGGCGAACCCCTGAGGGGCGGCCCGCCTTTACGCCCAAACAGCAGCCCCAAACCCGCAGGCTGGGCGGCGGGGGGCCCGGGGCCCGGGGCCCCAGGGGGGCGGTGGCGGGGAGGGCCCGGAAAAGGGAGTGCAACCCGTGGGCGACGGGGTGTGAATCTCGCCCGTGGTCCCCAAAGCCCCAAAAAGTATCATGCCCCGTCCTCCTCCTCTCCCCCTGAATCTTTCCCCCCTCTGGTGCAGTAGCCCAGACGCACACCCCCTGCCAGTAGTTTCGCCATCTGCCCTGGGTTTTTGTGGGGGGGGGGTCCCGTGGGTGGGGGTCGGTTTGGGTTTCCAAACGTACCAGGCCCCCCTGCCTCTTCCCGGCCTCCAGCTCTCGGGGTTTTTGGGCTGGTGAGCGGGAATGTGCTTTCGGCCCGGGCTCGCCTGCGCCTTTAAAATGCTGTAGGCTGGGAGGAAAGTGCATGGGGACGCGGGGGCCCCGGGGGGCTCGCTTGGCGGCCCCGTCCGCGGGCCTTTGTTTTCCTCGGAAACCCACGTGGCTGGGGATCCAGTTGGGCCTGGGCAAGCTTTCCCTGCGCGCAAGGCTCTGTAGGGGTGCCCCGGATGGTGGTGAGGGGCCCCCACGGTTGGGCCTTGGGAAAGCGGCTGTTGGAGGGCCGGGAAACCCCCTTTCCCGGAGTCCCGGGGTATTAACCCCAGTTGCCTCCCGGGGGTTTCAGGGATGTTCCGGGGGGGTGCTGGATGGCCACCAAAATCCCCGGGTTGGGGGGGTGGGGGCAAATTGTTAGACGTCGCCCAAGGGCAGCTTTGTCCCACCCCTGGTGACGAACGCCGGGACCTGTTCTGCCACTATCCGGGTCGACCCCCAGCCCTCAGTGAAGTATACATGCTGTCCCGCTCCCGGGGACATGGGCCTGGGCTATCAGCGCGTGCTGCCGCAGGGTCCCGGGGGGGGAAAATGGCTTACAGGGAGGCCAAATGCGTGGCGGTAAACTTTGCGGCGGGGGGCCCCCACGGGGGGGGAGCATTGTAGGTGGGGGCGGGGACATCGGCCTCCCGCCACGGGGGCCCCGGGGATCCCTGCCGTGAATGAGGCTGTGGGTTTGGGTTTTGCGAGGAGTTGATGGGGCCCCGGGGTTGCCGCGCAGGTACTCGATGCCCTGCGGGGCATTTGGGCCCGCCGGAGTCTCCCCTGCGCCACGCCCTCCCGGGGACCCATATTTACGCCCCGGCGGGAAAAATTGGGCCCCGCGGGGAAAAGGCCATGATGCCCCTGCAAACCTGGTGGCGAGGGGCACCAATCTGGTCTCGTCTGCATTACGCCCGGGGGCCGGGCCAAATTTGGGAGGGCCCTCAGTTTTGGTCCTATGGCGGGTTTTTCTGGAGCACCTCGAGTCGTCCTGCTGACTGGGGGGGAACGCGATGATGACAGGGGCGCAATAAACCACCAGGGAGCGCCCAGCCTGCCCCATAGTAAAGGGGGGAGGACAGAGAAGGGGGGCCGGCGTTTAAACCCCCGTTCCCTGGCCCGCATCCGTTCAGCCTGGCCTGGTCCTTACCCCCAGGTAGTCAAGCTGCGCCGTGAACGACAGCCGCCTGTTTGAGCCACACCCGAGGTCCCGGTAGGAGGGCCGTCCGGCCAGGCCGTTTCCCCGGGCGCGCAGCTGACAGGCTGGGGTTTGGTGCCTTGTAGTCAAAGGCCCCGGGACCTTCTTTCCCCCGAGACTTGAGGCCCCAAACCCTCGCACTTGGGCGGTGATGAGGTTTGACCGAGGCCCCTGCGTCCCTTTCAAAAGCCCCGTCACCCCGCCCGGTTGGGGCAACGAGGGCCAAAGGTCGGGCGGGGCGTTTGTGATCAGGACGGAGTGCCAGCCGGAAGGGCAGGGCGACCGTCCTCCACCCGCAGGTTGAACAGGGAAAAAGGTGGGATTTCCGCCCCGGGGCGTTCCCCCTTCCCGTTCCTTGGTAGCGTGTTTGAGGGGCCCCGGAACTTGAATCTGGCCCGACCGGGGTTGCTTTGGGGGTAGTCCCCGGCCAAAGGGGAAAAGTCTTTCCCCCGGTCCCCCTTTCCCCGCGGGGGTGGCGAGAAAAAAGCCTAAAGGAAATGGCCAGCTCGAACGCTTTTCAAAATCGGGAAGACTGTGGGGCTGTGGGGCAAATTTTTGGGGATGAGTCAAACAGGGGAGGAGGCTGTCCCGTGTGGGCCAAAGCCGCGGGTGAAGCCCAAACACCCTGAGGGGGGGAGGGCTCCCACGCCCCCCGCAGTCGCGGTAGCACCATTTTTTCGGCTGTTTTAAACCGGGCAGCTGATGAGGGAGATAGGCCTGAGGGGGTGGGTCCCGGGCTTGGGGGTGGGCTGAATTCGGACCCCTTCCCCCGCCGGTGGCAGGTGGCCCGCCAGCCAAGGGCGGTTGAGCGGGGGAGAGCGCGGCCCTCCCCGGCAGGCCCCGGGATGAGCAGCCCTGGGGTATGTCACGCCGTCCGTCCCTGCAGCTGTGTCGGCCCTTTTTTTCCCCGCCCCCCACGACAGTTCCTGGCGAATGAAGTGGTGGTCCCCCAAAGTCAGGTTTTTCCCCCCCGCTTTCCCGGACAGCCTCGACGCGGTGTTGGGCCCAAAACGTTTTCTGGAGGGGGGGCGTGTGCGGGGGGGAAGTTGGGCCCTGGGGCCTTTGCGCCCCGGGGAACACGCCGATTTAGTCTCTCCGCCTTCGGGGGGTTTTTGGGTGGGCCGGGGGGTTGGTGCGGGGCGGAACCCCCGGAAAGCCCTTCCCGGGCCCTTCCTTTAAAAAGCGGCCGAGGGGGGGGGGTGTGCGGGTTGAAGGAGGGCACCAATCCAAAACCCCTTTTGGCCCCCCGGCCCCCCCGAGACACCCGCCGAGCGCGATTTAAAAAAATCCGCAACAAACCGGTGGGTGGGTGGGTGTTGGTGGGGGTTTTTGGCTTTTCGTTTATAAAAGGGTTTCTGGCAGGGACTCGGTGGTTGTGCTTCCCCGACTCCTTGTTGTAGAACCCCCAGTCGGGGGCGGTGGGGGGCGGCCGGGGGAGCATAGGAAAAGGCTTTAATCGCGCTGATTTTTTTATTTTTAAAGGTTTTTTGTAAACTAAGAACAGGACCCCACCACACAATACAAGATGTCCCGAAATTTCATATGCCGGAAACAAAAAAAGTACAAAGCGGGCATCAGCCCCCCCCGTGGGAGGGTATCCCGTCAGGCTAAGGGAGGGTCGCGTTGGGCCAACCCCCGGGGGACGGTTGGGAGTCACCTAAATCCCCTTGGTTTACCCCCCCCGGGCGCCCACAGGGTGTGGGTAAGTGATGTATCAAACGGGGAGGGGGCGCTGCTCGCAGCAAACCCCCAAAAACAAGTCTTCCGGGGGGTGGCCGGGGGGGCCAAAGGGGCGGCCCTGGGCCCTTTACGCCCCCCTCCGCAGCCCCCCACCTTCAGGCTGGGCGGCGGGGGCCCGGGCCGGGCCCAGGGGGGGGGTGGCGGGGCAGGACAGGAGGGTTCACCAGTGGGGGGACGGGTGGGCATTCGGGAGTGGTTCCCCCACACTTGCCCCCGAAGGGCCCCCGTAGCTCCTCTTTTTGGTTTCAGTAGCCCCGACGCAAAAAGCTGCAGTTTGTGCGCCATCTGCCCCGGGGTTTTTGGGGGGTGGGTCCCGTGGGTGGGAGTCGGGGGCTGCAGCCTACCCGGCCGCCTGCCTCTTCCTGGCCTCCAGCTCTGGTGGGGTTTGGGGGAGCGCAGTGCGCTGGGCCCCCTTCGGGCCCGCCGGGCCTTTTTAGTGCCCGTTTGGGGTGGGGGGCACGTGCATGGTGGGCGCTGGGGCCCTTTGGGGGGGCCCCTTTTGGGGGCCCGCGTCCGCCGCCTCGTTTCTTCGGACCCCCCACTGGCTGGGGACCAGTTGAAAGGGCACCCCCTTCCCCGCGCGGGCAAGGCTCTGTAGGCTGCCTAGGAAAGGTGGTGATGAGCCCACGTTTTTCCTTTGGGGTTGCGGTTGGAGGGCCCGCAGCCCCCTCCAGGAGTCCCGGGGTGTATTACCAAAAGTTGCCTCCCGGCGGTTTCAGGGCAGTTCGAGGGCGTGGGTGGCCACCAGTCAGTCGGAGTGTGGAAACAGTTGTTAGACGTTTCCCCCCAAGCCAAGGGTCTGTTTCCCCCCCGTGGGGACGAACGCGGCCCCCTGTTTGTCACTACCGGGTCGACCCGAGCCCCTAATGAAGTATACAAAGGCTGTCCCGCTCGGGGACCTGGGCCATGGCCCTCAGCGCGTCCGCTGCCCCAGCTCCGGGGGGGGCCCCATGGCTTTTTCAGGCAGGGGAAAATGCGTGGCGGGAAAATTTCGGGGGGGGGCCCCCCCGGGGGGGGAGCATTGTAGGTGGGGGGCGGGGGGCATCGGCCCCCCCGGGCCAAAGGCCCCGGTGATCCCCCCCCGGGAAAGAGGTGTGGGGTGGGGATGGGGTTTTATGAGCCACGGTTGCCCGCGGGCACCGAATTTCCCTGCGTCCCTTGGGGCCCGCCGGAGTTCCTCTGCGCCCCCGCCCCCCACGGTTTGCGGCGGAAAAAACTTGGCCCGCGAAGGCCCTGATGCACTGAAACCCGGTGGCGAGGGGCCCCAATTGGGTCTCGCCGCATTTAGCAGGCGCTGGGGCCCTTCGGAAAGCCCCCCGCATGGTCCTCATGGGTTTTTCTGGAGCACCTTTGAGCCGCTCCCCGCTGATGGGGGAGAGCCCCGATGATGGGCAGGGGCCCCAAAATCCACCAGGGAGCGCAAAAGCCCGCAAAAAGTAAAGGCGGAGGGGCAGAGAAGGTGGGCCGGCGTTAAGCCCCCGTCATGGCCCCCATCACGTTCAGCCTGGGCCCGCGTCCCCTTTTCCCCCCAGGTTTCAAATGCGCCGTGAACGCCCGCGCCTGTCGAGCCACACCCCAAGGGACAGGTAGGGTCCGCCAGGGGCCCCCACCCATTTCCTGGACCCCCGGGAGTGACAGATGGGTTTGGTGCCTTTATAGGGCATGGCCCGGGGGCTTCTTGTCGAGATTTGAGGGGCCCCGCTCCCGCCAAATTTGGGGGGTGATGAGGGCGCGCCAGAGCGCGTGGGGTTTGCAAAAACCGTCACCCCGCCCCGGGGGACACGAGGGCCAGGGGTCGGCGTAGCTGAGCAGGACGGTGCCCCGCGGAAGGGCAGGGCCCACTAGCTCTTCCATCAGAAAGGTTTAACAGGAACGGGCCCGGGGGGATGGGGCCCTGGGGGCCCCGTTTAAGTTCCTTTTAGCGTGATTTTAGGCCCTGGAAAATTTACTCTGGGCCCCAGGTGCTGGAGGAGTCCTCGGGGGCCCGGCGAGCATTTCCCCCGGGTCCCCTTCCTCGCGGGGGGTGGGGAGAAAGCGGGAGGGGCTGGGCCAGCTCGAACCCCCCTTTCTCAAGGTCGGGGGGAAGACGTGACTGTGGGGGAGTGTTGGGCCCGAGTCAGGGAGGGTTTAGGAGGCTGTAAACTGGGCCCAAGCCGCGGGGGAAGCCAAAAAAAAAAGAGGGGGAGGGCTCCCCCGCGCCCCCTGCAGTCCCCGAGAGCCCCCCCATTTTCGGGGCTGCATTTGATTTTTAAAGGTTTATTGTACAAAATAAGCAACAGGGCACACACACACAATACAAAGGGTTTTACAGAAAGTATGCAGGGGGCAAAGAAGGACAAAACGGGCATCAGCCCCCCAGTGAGGAGGGTATCCCGGGCCCGGCTACGGGGGGTCGCGTGGAGACGGGTGGGCGGTGAGGGCACCCGCGCACTGGTACCCTTTCCGGGGGCGACCCGGGGGGGGTAGGTGAAATTTTTCAGCGGGGAGGGGGGCCCCCCTGCTCGCAGGGAAACCCCCAAAAATCACGTCTTCGGGGTTTTGGCGGCCCCTGAAGGGGCCGGCCCTGCCTTTTACGCCCACTTTAGCAGCCCCCCACCTGCAGGCGGGCGGCGGGGGCCGGGCCGGGGCCCCAGGGGGGCGGTGGCGGGGGCCGGCAGGGAAAAGGTAGTGCACCAGTGGGCGACGGGGGGTTTCATCTCGCCCGTGGCCCCAAAACTTGCCCCCCGAAGTCCTCCCGTAGCCTCCCATGGGGGCAGTAGCCAGACGCCCCAAAGTGCAGTAGTGCGCCCCTCGGCCCCGGGTTGGGGGGGGTGTGCCAGGGGGGTTTTTAGTCGGGGGCGCAGCGTACCAGGCCGCCTGCCTTTCCTGGCCCCAGCCTTTGGGTTGTTTTGGTTGAGGCAAGGGTGCTGCGGGCCCGTCTCGCCGCGGGCCCTTTAGCTGTGTAGGCTGGGAGGGACGGTTTCAGGTGGGGCGGGGCGCGCGCCCCTTTTTTGGGTGATCATTTTAAAAAAAGAGCTATATCTTCTTTAAAAAAAACCCCTTTTAATAACATGGTTAAAATTTTTAGGAAAAACCGTCTTATTTTTTTAAGTAAAACCCCAAACCCTTTTGGGGAAATTTAAATTTTTGCTATTATAGAACATACATTTTTTGATTTGATTTATAGTAAAAGAAAGGGGGTGTGTTTTTGTTCATGATAATTTTCCGTGAGCAGTGCACCCTCGCATGGCGGGCGGGGGCGCCCCCGAAAAAAGCGCCCAAATGTTTGGGAACCCCGATGAAATTTAAAAACCCCTTTTTTATATTTATTTTTCATTTTTTTCTTTAAAGGACTTTTTTTTCTTTCCAAACCCATCCCTTCCTTTAATTTTTCTCTTTTTCTCTCTCTCTCCTCTCTTCTCTCTCTCTTCTCTCTCCTCTCTCCCCTCTCTTTTCTCTCTTCTTCTCTCCTTTTAGGCATGCCAAAATCTTCTTTTTTCTATCTATGTCGACCCTTCCTCCTCCTCCTCCCCCCTCCTCCTCCTCCTAAGTAGACTTATCAAAATTAATCTCCTTCTCATTTCCCTTCTATTCCTTCATACTGCTAACATAAGAACATATATAAGAACACAAGGAAGCTACAAGTGGACTACATAAAGAAGACAGTAAGAGAATACGGAAAAGGGGGGTGAGCCAATTTAGTTCGGGAGGTGTCTTGTTACTCCTCTCTTGAAAAGATTTAAGTCGTAGGAAGGTGGAAAAATAGAAACAGGAAGAGAGTTCCAGAGATTACCATTGAAAGGGATGAAAGAGTAAAGATACTGATTAACTCTTGCATTAGGGAGATGGACAGAATAGGGATGAGAATGAGTAGAAAATCTTGGATGGGATGGGGATGAAAGAGTAAAGCTACTGATTAACTCTTGCATTAGGAAGATGGACAGAATAGGGATGAGAATGAATAGAAAGTCTTGGATGGGATGTGAAGGGGATGAAAAAGTGAAGCTACTGATTAATTCTTGCATTAGGAAGATGGACAGAATAGGGATGAGAATGAGTAGAAAGTCTGGGATGGGATAGGAAGGGGATGAAAGAGTAAAGCTATTGATTAACTCTTGCATTACAATATTTCACCTACCTGTATTGAAAGCCGCGTTCCAAGGTTGTTTAAGAGTAGCAGACGATCTCCCTTATACCAAACAACGGCTGCTGAGGGGCGAGTGTATTGGGTGTGTTACTTCGCAGACAAGGGAGAGAGAGGAGCCACTTTGTATATGCCTTTTCTGGCGACCCGGGAATGTGTGTGTGAAGTCCCCTGTGGAATACAAAGGAATACATGTGAAAAAAAGATACCAGGCTAGCTATTGGTCTATAACGAGGGTATCTGCTGAACTACATAGGAAGAACAGATACCAGGCTAGCTATTGGTCTATAACGAGGGTATCTGCTGAACTACATGTGAAGAACAGATACCAGGTTAGCTGTTAGATAAGATAAGATAAGAAAATAAGGAAGCTACAAGAGGCCGCGAGGCCTACACGTGGTAGTTCCTGTCACCTAACACTACCTACATCCACCTTTCATCCCCATCCATGAACCTATCCAGCTCCCCTTTAAAGTCCTAATGACTCCGCACTAAACTACCTGTCTACTGAGACCATTCCACTCTTTCACCACCCTATTTGTGAACCAGTTTTTCCCTATTTCCTTTCTAATCTACGCTTTTCCAGCTTGAATCCTTTACTTTTTGTTCTACCTGGTTAAAAGCCGTAAGAATTTTTTCCTACCTCCCCTTTTTTTAAATCCCTTTATCACTTAAAAATTCTATCAGACGCCCTTACTCTGCGTCTCTCGAGTGAGTGTAATTTTAATAATTTTCAATCTCCTCTCATAACTAAAGTTACGCATCCCTTGTATCATTTTGGTCATCCTTCTCTGCACTTTTTTCTAACAACACTATATCCATCCTGTAATATGGAGACCAAAACTGAACTGCAATAGTCTAGGTGAGGCCTGACTAGAGCCAGATAAAGCTTTAGAATAACTTCCGCATTCTACTTTTAACACTTCTGGTAATGAATCCTAATACTCTATTAGCTCTATTTCTGGCCTCAATACATTTTTTCCCAGGTCGGAGGTTTGGGCTCACTCTCACTCCAAGATCTTTTTCACCTTCTGATCTTTTCAGCGATACATTGCTTATGGTGTATCTATACCAGGGTTTTTTTTTACCAACATTCATAACGCTACATTTATTCAATATTAAATTTCCACCCGCCATCTGACTGCCCACCGTTAAGTTTATCTAAGTCTCCCTGGGAATATGTTTACGTCAGACTGTGATCCAATAATCCACCTAACTTAGTATCATCAGCAAACTTGCTGATATCACTGCTAATCCCACTATCCAAGTCGTTGATGTAAATCAAAAATAGTAATGGGCCCAAAACAGACCCTTGTGGAACTCCACTTGTCACCAGTCCCCATTCAGATTCAGACATTAATTGTAACCCTTTGTTGCCTATTACATAGCCAGTTTATAACTGTAAACCCTGTTGGTTTATAACGAGGGTATCTGCTGAACTACATAGGAAGAACAGATACCAGGCTAGCTATTGGTCTACAACGAGGGCATCTGCTGAACTACATAGGAAGAACAGATACCAGGCTAGCTGTTGGTCTATAACGAGGGTATCTGCTGAACTACATAGGAAGAACAGATACCAGGCTAGCTGTTGGTCTATAACGAGGGTATCTGCTGAACTACATAGGGATACATAGGAAGAACATATACCAGGCTAGCTATTGGTCTATAACGAGAGTATCTGCTGAACTACATAGGAATACATAGGAAGAACAGATACCAGGCTAGCTATTGGTCTATAACGAAGGTATCTGTTGAACTACGTACATAGGAAGAACAGATACCAGGCTAGCAATTGGTCTATAACGAGGGTATCTGCTGAACTACATACTACTAACTATCAAACTACATGTAAGAGGACAGTTGGAAAAGGATACCATGTCCCTAAAGAAGATAGGAACATGGAAAGAGGAGGAGCAGGAGGAGGAGGAGCAGGAGGAGGAGGAGGATATAGGGAGACAGAAATATGAACGTAAAGTAAATTAATAATATTGAAGGAAGAGAAGGAGAGAGAGAGAGAGAGGAGAGAGAGAGAGGAGAGAGAGAGAGAGAGAGAGAGAGAGAGAGAGAGAGAGAGAGATGAGAGAGAGAGAGAGAGAGAGAGAGAGAGAGAGAGAGAGAGAGGAGAGAGAGAGAGAGAGGGAGAGAGAGGAGAGAGAGAGAGAGAGAGAAGAGAGAGAGAGAGAGAGAGAGAGGAGAGAGAGAGAGAGAGAGAGAGAGAGAGAGAGAGAGAGGATGAAATAGAGAGCGGGGGGGCAGGAATGGTGATGGAATGCAGGGGAAAGAGAGAGCGAGAGAGAGGGGAGAGAGAGAGAGAGGGGAGAGAGAAGAGGAGAGGGGAGAGAGAGGAGAGGGAAGAGAGGAGAGAGAGAGAGAGAAAAGAGGGGAGAGAAGAGAGAGAGGAGAGAGAGAGAGAGAGAGAGAGAGAGGTGGAGGCCCCCCGGTAGCCCCCGCCTCGTCTGGAGCAGCAGGTGAAGAGACAGTCCACCCAAAATGGAGGGGACGCAGGCGCAGGGTCGAGCACATCCTGCGAGGGCTCGACACCAAAAAGCCACTGACCCCTGGATTTAAAAGTCAGGGCCCCCCGCCACTGTGCTTGC
>JACEEZ010007839.1:0-27211 GCA_016584305.1 Chionoecetes opilio | reverse complement strand
AAAGGGTTGACCTTGTCTTTCCTTTATTAAAAGGCACGTGAGGCAGAAAAGGCGGTGCATGCGTTCCTGCAGCCCGTCTTTTTAAAGACAAAAAGTAAACAGACCCATGTATTGTCTTCGAAAAGGGGACTGTTCGTTGAGGTCCCAAATTACTTAATTATTTTTTGGTTTAAAATGTTCGTCGAAAAGAGAGCATATACCCCCAAACGGGTATTTCATGAAAGCTTCATAAAGTACATTTTCCTGAAGCTTCTTCACTTGAACGTGCATTTTCCATGAAATGCATTTTAAAAAATTGAGTTTTAAATATTCATTTGCTCTTAGCAGTTTCGTAAAACTGTTCATACCTGTTTATTTTGAGCCAACATAAACCAAAAGAAAAAGACTGAAATAATAAAAGGACCTTAAAAATACCATCAAATGAAAAAAATGTTTTAAGCATAAAAAATTGCGTCACCTGTACATTTTAAAGGGTTTTTTCGGGCAGACCCCGAAGAAAAAAAGAGGCGGGCCCCGACAAAAAAACTTTTTTTCCTTGGGGAACGGGTGATACTTTTACGTTTTCATTCCCATGCGGAAGCTAGAGACACTTTCTGTAGCTTCCTTGTTCCCGTTTTAGTAGTGTGGAGGGAGTTGGGGCTTTGGTGCCGGGGGGGAGGGGGTGGGGGGGAAAAAGGGGAAGGGGGTGTTTAGTGACACTTGGTGTGGTGGTGAATGGGGGAGACATGAAGAGGGAAGAAGGAGGGATAAACCTTAGTAAGGAAATTTTTTTTTTTTCCCCCTTCTTTTAATTCATTCTCACACCTCTCATCTCTCACCACATTTTTGGTGAAAAGAGTTAAACACCTGGGAAAACTCAAAGAAGACCAAGAACATGGACACAAGAAGAAAAAGAAAGCAATCTTTGACTTTTTTCCGAGGCTTTTTCTAACTCTTTTTCCCCAAACTAGTTACCACTCTCTTTAGACCCTGCATGCCCAATTGAGACAGCTTTTTTTGGAGGTTCCCGTCTCCCATGCTATCGGGCCTGGACTTGCCACCACTGTACAAAGTGACTATATGTTCTTCTTAAAAATGGATTATTTTCAGGCAAAATGCTCGTAACCGGGGGGAGGGGTGGGGAAGGTGGGGTGAGGGGGAAATTTAGGCGAAAGGAGCAAAGAGGCAACCCTCTCCCTTCATACTTCTTTGCAGCCTGAGCGATGTGGGCACTGTGGGCAAACCTCCAGCCCAGTGAGATGTCAATATACGAAAAACCCGAAAAATTTTAACACATCACTGAGAAGGGCAAAAATCTAAAGACTTTCTTTGCCCTAATTTTTTTGCAGTGACTATTATATATATATATATTATTATATTATAATATATATATATATATATTATTATAATTATATATTAATAATAATATATAATATTATTATTATATATTATTTATATATTTTTACTTATTTTTTACGTGGAGCGACCACGCTTTTTGCCTTATTTAAAAAGGAAAAGGTGTAGTTTATAGAGACGGGAGGGTTGAAGCAAGTGTATATAAAGGGGGTGATGGTACGGGAAAAAAAATGGAAAGGAAATCCTGCTAATTCTGTTTGAAAAGGTTGACCAAAATATCTGTTGTTTTTATAGTTTATAATTTTTGTACTTTTGTATGGCCCCGCAAATTATTTAAATGTTGAAATGGATCTCGATTACATATCTTCAAACTTCATTCATCTCGTTCTTCATGGCTGTTCCCCTGTAATCCAATGCGGAATTTTTTGTGTTAAAAAAAAATAAAAAGAAGTCCAAAGTGTTTGTGGGTTTTCTTCATCATATTACTGGGTAAAGACAAAATATTTTGGCTTGTACTTTGGCAATTGCTATTTGTAAAGTTTTAGGGTGTTTTAACAGTCCATGGCCCCTACCGAAGTCATATGAAGGGTTAGTGACGACCTTTTTTTGAAGAAAAGGGGGCCATAAAAAGGGATATTTTTCGGGAAAAGAAGAGCAGCGACGTAGGGCGGGACAAAAACACGGTCACCGTTCCCTTTTTACGACCGTCGTCGCTGCCTTGTACCGAAATATCCCCTTTTATGTACCCTTCTTCAGTCAACGAAGGTTTTTCGCCGCCCCTTTACTGACTCTCGGTACAGGCCCCTTAGCTTTAGCGGGTAATGGGCTTGCAACCCTCTAGAAACATTACTGTATCTGCAATATGCTTAGAATGAACCGTAAATATTCCCCAATAGTTAATATAAAACGGGAAAAGGTCATATCCCTACGGCGGGCCGCTGGGAGCGGCCCGCCTGAGCCCCCTGAGCAAAATTTCCCCCGCCCCCGTCGTACACTTCCGTCGGGCCGCCGGTAAAACATACGGAGGGGGCCTCCGGGGGCCCCCCGTCTTTTGTTTTCTGGCGGGTTTTAAGGAAACGCCCAACTGTTTCCGCTCCACCCGGGGGTCGACCCGGGGCTTTTCGTTTGAAAACCCAGTGTGCTTCCCTACACTAAGGGGGTACAGTTTATTCGGGCCGCATTTTTAATCGGCCGCCCATATTAAAAGCATACAGGACAAATTTTTGCGTCGTTTTCAAGAAAAACCCCCTATTTTTCTGGGCCCACATAGGGGCTTGTTTTTAACGGAATATTTTATTTGCGCAAAAAAAAAATAAAAAAAAAAAAAAAAAAAAAAATAACTTAACCAAACCCTTTGGTTTTAATGAAACCTAAACCCAACCTTAAGGTTTTAAAAACCTAAACCCCCTTTAAAGGTTTTAAAGAAAACCCAACTTAACCTTAAGGTTTTAAAGAAAATAACCTAAACCTTTTAGGGTTTTTTAAAGAAAACCAACCTAAATTAAAACCCCAAAAAATACCTTTTTTTTTCTCTCCTTCTCCTTGAGTTGCCAGATTGTTTTCTGCTACAGTCACGTGCATTGTCAACACGCCGGGGGATCTCTCTCTCTCTCTCTCTCTCTCCTTTTTTTTCTTCTATTTTTTTCTTCTCCTCCTCTTCCTTCTCCTTGAGTTGCCGATATTATTTCTGCTCAGTCCATGCATTGTAAACACGCCGGGGGTCTCTCCCCTTCTCTCTCTCCCCTCTCTTTTTTCTTTTTCTATTTTTCTTTCCCTCCTTTTCCTTCTCCCTTTTCACCCTCCACACACACATCATAGCCTATGTGATATTTCGTGAATAACAAAATTTTTTTTTCTGGTGAGTTTTGGAGTTTAAAATTTAAATCTGCTAACCGTTTCTGCCCAAAATCTATCTATTCCACCCAGCCCACCCCTATATATAATATATTAATATATATATTTATACTAGGTATTATACAGTCTAATATACTATATACAGTCTAAAATTAAATTATAACCAATAAAATTTCCATTGTTGTTTGGTACGAAGAAAAATTGCGGGCTAGGGCACCCAACCCCGCCTTAGTTTACACTCGCTGCCTGTCTTGGCAGCGAATTTGTTCCGAAAATGTCCACCTAGCGCAAAATGGGCTTAGTCCCCCAAGATGGGGCTTTGTAGTGTTCCAAAATGCCCCCCCAGGTCCTTCTAATGGGTGCGCCCACTCTTTTAACGCCTTCCCCAATGACGTAAAACACGCCCCCTCCCTAAACCCATTCAAAAACCCCCTAAAAAGCACCTTTAGGTAAACAATTTCATGAATAAAATTTTTAACGTTTTTTGTTTGTTTAGTCTTTTTTTTTTTCGTCTGCAATTTTTCTTAGTTTTTTCTTGACCCTTATGCCCACTATTTTAATATTTTATTGCTTCGCTATTTTTTTGCCTTTTAAATTTTAATCTTTCATTTTATTGCTAATTTATACATTATACCCAATTTTTTTTTGTATTTTCCTGACGTATTAAAAGTATATACATTAAGGAAAAATCATTTTTTAAAAATGGAATAAAAATTCGATTTTGGGATTCTGTAAAGGCGGGGCACCTAGCACTTTTTCCGTCTAGTTGACGATCTCCGTTGGTTTTTTTTTCCTCTGACTATTGTCCGTCTGAAACGTCATCTGAGTCAGCGATCGTGTCGTCTTCATATGGAAAGTTGCAGCAACTTCATAGTCAAATCAGAATCTAGTGATTACTTTAAAAATATTCGATATAATCAGGATTTTTTTTTGAAAAAATAAAATTCAATCTTTGAAAAGTATAAAAAATATTAAAGGGCTTTTGGGCACTGTAGATACATTTAAAAGCCAGTTTTATAAAACAGGAAACAGTCTCTCGCATGCTCGTTTTTGTGTATATTTTTTCAAGACACACTAAAAAATCGTTTCTCACTCTTCAAGACTTAAACTTTAATTATAACGAAATGCTGTGGACACGTATTCAGAAAATTTCCATAAAAAAGGGAGGGGGAGTGCCCTCACGCCCGCCCACCTTGACCTGACTGTTGCTGGGCTCCAGCGCGGGCTGTGCCCGCTCATCTATTCTTTTTTTATGTATTTTTGTGTAGTATTTTAACTTATTTTGGCGCGTCTACGATTGATAATACCAAAATTAAGTGTATACCAGCGTACCCTCCCTAGGTACTCTAGCCTCCCCCTGGCGTCGGACCATTTTTTATTTACAGTCGCGGAACAGCTGGCGGGTAGGGGCAGGCAAACGATTGTGTGTGTGCGGCTTGCATCAAAAATGGTTAGTTTTTAAAAGTTGTGGAAAAAAAGAGGAAAAGGTAGGGGACGCCACCTTACAAAAATGTGATTCACTGGCGAGGCTGTGACGGCGTGTGTCGCTCACCCCAATCACTATCGACCCCTGCAACAATGTCCCCACGCCTGTCTCGTCTGAATACCCACGACTCCGGGTGTAAAATAAGGGATTTTTGAGCGAACAACCGGGGCCTTTAACTCTCTCTGCATGTCTCCCCTGGGCAACATTCAGAAGAGTTAAAGGCACGGGTTTATTTAATAACTTCCTCTATTTGTACGACCTGGGCCCCGGGGGGATTCTGGAAACAGATATGGGGGGGCGCTACGGTGTCGCTATGGGTTCGATAGCTGATTGGCGGGGCGAGTAAAAATGCGTCACCCTAGCCACGAATCACATAGTTTTCTCAAAAAGTTTCACCCCAATCACAAGGCTTCCCCCTCTCACGGGGGGGGGGGTTTTAAAAAAATTTTTCATCCCACCAAAATACCCCCCCTTCTTCCCTCCCCTCCTCCCCCCTACTTCTCCTTCTCCTTCTCCTCCCCCCTTTTTTCCTCCCCCTAACCTTTTTTATAGCGTTGGTAAGTTTAGTAGTAGCAGCAGTAATATTAGTAGTGTAGCAGCAGTAACTATTTTTTCTTTACATCCCCCCCGATCACCCACCTGCCCCCCCACGAAAACCCCTCCGCGACAACAAGGTACATTTTTTCCTTCTCCTTCTTTTCCTTTCCCTTTCCCTTTTTTCTCCTTCTCCTCCTCCTTTTTCTCCCCAAACCTTTTTTTATACGTTGGTAGTAGTTGTAGTAGTAGCAGCATAAAGTAGTAGTATAGCAGCAGTAATAAGTCGTTTTTTTAATCGTCCAAGCACCGTTTTGGGTTACGAAGACCGCTGAAATAACACTTGCTAAATGGTTTTTACTGCTTTGTGATTTGTTTCAATGTTTTGGACTGATTATTATTTCGGCCCCCCCAAAGCTTGCTGTTTTGTCGCGAACCACCCTTTTTTCTTTGGGCGAAAAAAAAACGTCTTCGTAATTTACAAGAGATGCTTGGACGAAAAAAACAGGGCTTATTACTGCTCTATACTCTACTATTACTGCTCTACTACTACAACACTACCAACTGCTTAAGAAAAGTTGGGAGGGGGAAGAGGAGGAAGGAGAGGAAAGGAGAAAGGGAAAGGAAAGGGGAAAAGGAATTATGTACCTTTCTGTCGTGAGCGTGCGGGGTGGTGTATGGTGTGGTGAGTCGGGGTGGAGCCCCCGTTCCCACTCGGCCCACCCCCCATAAAAAACTCATCACGGCGCATAGGGCATTGTATAGGCCTAATTTCATTTGTATACTTGCCCTTTTTCTTCTTGAGTCAGAAACATCATATACTCAATTTATGAGCATTTTTATATATATACGTCCTCTGGCAGTCTTTAGTTTCGGGCCGCAAAACGTTTTTAAAGTCGTACAATCTACCCGCAAAAATGCCAATTTCCCAAAACACTGAGGATGTCGCTGGGTCGTAAAGCAGGGACGTTACCTCTCTAAATGTAGCCCTGGGCAGCATTCAGAAGATTTAAAAAGGGCACGGGTTTCTTAAAAATTTTCCTCTTTTTGTACACCCGGAGTTTCGCATATTCTGGTACAGATATGGGATTTGGCGCTACGGTGTCGCTATGGGCTTCGATAGCTGATTGGCTGAGCGGTAAATGACTCCAGCCTCGCCAGGAATCACATAGTATTTTCTAAAAAATTTTCAGCAATCAAAAGGTTTCCCGCTCTCAGCTGTGTTTATAAACAAATTTATCCCCCCCAAAAATACCCCACCTTTTTCCTCCTCCTCCTCCTCCACCTCCACTTCTCGTTCCTCCTCCTCTCTTCCTCCTCAAACCCTTTTTTCTTTACAGTTGGTAATGTTTTAGTATAGCACAGAATAGTGTAGTTACAGGTAATAAGCTGTGTTTGTTCGCCCAAGCACCGTCTTGGATTACGAAGCCCCTCCTTTTTTCACGAAACACTTGCAAAATGTTGTTATACGCTTTGTGATATTGTTTCCCAATGTTTTGGACTGATTTTTATTTTGGCCCCTACCAACTTGTTGTGTTGTTCAAAAACCCAAATCCTTTTTTAAAATTGCGAAAAAAAAACGGTCTTCGTCCCAAGAAGATCTTGGACAAAAAAACACGGCTTTTAATTATTACTGCTGCTACTACTACTACTATTGCTAATTTACTGCTACACTACTCAAAACTACTACCAACTGCTATAAAAAGGGTTAGGGAGGAAAGAGGGAGAAAAAGGGAAAAAAAGGGAAGGAAAGGAAAGGAAGGAGAAGGAATATATGTCCTTGTCTGTCGCGGACCCGTGTGGTGGTGTAGGCACGGTGTGGTGAGTCATGGTGGATCCACCTTCGCCACTCGGCCCATCACCTCATAACAAACTCATAAAAAAACTCACCACGAGTGTAGGGTTTTTTTTAAATGCCAAATTTCTTTTTGTATACTTCCCTGTTCGTTCTTGATCAGAAACTCTTATACTCAATTTTGAGTATTTTTATGTATATTGCGTGTCTCCCCACCCCTACCGTGGTCGCTATTTTTTGGCAGCTTAACGTTTTTTAAAGTACGGCATCTTTTGGCCCGCAAATGCCAAACGCTTTTGGGAATCGCTGGGGGTCGTAAAGTTTGGACGTTGCCTCTCTAAATGTACCCCCCTGGTGTACGGCGAGTCTCTTCGGGCCCCAATTTACCAGATCAGGCGCAACGTCACTGTCATCGCACGACACCTGAAAATGCTTCCATCCCCCTCGCAGCCACACCCTCTACTTCCACTCTAGCTGACAGGGGACGAGTCAGAAAGGCCCCTCTTGGGATCTTTATGAAAACTTTAGGGCTCCCGGGAAATCTTGTACTGCCAAGATACAGGTGCACGGGGGTATTCAGACCCTGCCCCCCCCCCCCCCTCCTACAGTCCTGCATGGAGCTGGCTATCTTTTCCCTTTTCCCTTCCCCAAAGCCACTATGGGGGTAAGGCATGTCAACAGAGATCTGAGATCCTCTCCTTCTTTACACTTCCCCCGTCTCTGCACGGGCGACCCCTGCGCGAGTTCCCGGACGTGTTACTCCCCCAAGGCGGACCCAAAGACGGCTCCTCTGAAACCCTGGGGGGTAAACCCTGAGGATGTAAAAGAGGGAGCCGTACCTTTCGCCATTCACACACCGGGCAGGTTCTCTTTGCTTTCCAGTGTAAAGTTCAGGAGAAACTTGGTCCATGCACGTCGGGTTTTATAAAGCCTGCCGGTGACGCCCCTTCAGAGTGTGTCACCCGCTAGTCGTCGGGGCAAAGATAAAGGGGTGGGGATCCGGTTGCTTGACAAAGCTCACTCTAAAGTATCCCGCCCGACACATCCTCCCCCAACACCATTCGCCGTCGTCCGAAATGAAAACCCGTCAGCGCGTTACTTCACGACAGGGGCCCCTTGTGCGGGTACTGGCAGTTGGAACTACACGAGGCGTGGCTTTAGCTACGGGGGGGGGCCGGGGTGGGCACGTGCCCACCCCGAGAACGGTGCCCACCCAGGTGCCCACCCCTGGCCAGGGCTCCGTGTGGTGGGGGAGCCGTTTTTTCCACTAGTAGGACTGGGGGAGCATGCTGGAGTATTAAAATAATTTCTCTGATGACTTACCCTCGCCTAAAATCAAAAAATATTTTTCCTTGCTTGAAAAAAAGAAATACCCCTCTGAGTGATTTAAATTTCTATACTTTCTTTTGATCATTTTTAATAGCACAAACATAACAAAATTAACCAGTTCCCTTACAAATTTTCTATATCCCTTGTGTTTGGTACTTATTGTACGTGTCCCCCCTTTTGACTGCACAGTTCTTCTCATTATTGGAAAAACTGGATGTATTCATCAGGGGATCTTAGTCCTCAAAAGGGTTGGGGTGTGCAAAGGAATGTATTCCATAGCAAACTAGAGACAAAACGATTTTTCGATCCAGATGGGCTTGCGGTATGATATTTGAAAAAGTAATAAAAGAGAGGGGAAATACCGTTCTCCGGTTCTAGAAGGTTTATCAAATGCCCAAACTGCAGGCTATTGATGCAAGAGGACTTTTAGGTCAAATAGATGCTGGGGTTGCTATGAAGCTACCTAATGGCTACTAATGGCTGACACATTTCTTGGTGGGATAATCATTTATCAATTTGCTAAAATCAGCCAATCTTGACTGAAAAAAGCTGAAATTAATTGAAACTGTAGACCCCCCTTTAAGAAATGCGGTAAACCCAACTTTTTTGATGCTTTGTGGGATGAAGTTGAGAAAAACTCAGCAGCTCTGGTTTTGATATTTCAAGTGTAAAATGTGTAGATCACCAAGGAAACGGAAACTGTCTAAAAAATTGCAGGATTTTTTGTTACTGTTATTTTGGAAACAGTCAGGGAGCACCATTTGTTTCAGTTTGGATTCAACCAAATTAACTTCTTCTATCCTATTCAGATCATAATTTAAAACCCGAAATGAAAAGGGCTTAAATCATAAGCATTTAAAACTTATAAAAGCTTTACGGGCACTGAACCCACAAAAAAGGGATTTTCTTATTTTTGAAAAAAATGTCTGGACTTCATCTTTCGTGTAATGGGGGAAGTTTTAAAACCATGAGCTGCCTCTTAAAACGCATGTTAAAAGACGCTATAAAAAAAAAGTGACATGAAAGCCCAAATCACGTTAGATTTAGTGATTTCTTGGCCCGTAGAAAGGCATTTCCTGATTTCTACAACGGGCCCAAAAATTTTGTAGTATTACCTGTGTCATCAGCTTCACAGAGAAAATTTTTCTGCTCTGAATTAATAAAAATACCTGAAAATACAAGGGGCAATGAGAGTTTAGGAAATCTTGCTGTGTTGTAAATTGAAAGCGGGCGGTTAAAAGCCTTGATTTAGAAAATTTTTTTTGATAATTTGCTGAACCAAAAGAACAGAAAATTCTGTTTTGAGTGATATTTTCATTTTTCAGTAAAAATTTTTTATTTATTGCCTGCTTTTTTAAAAAACTTCTGCTTTTTTTTAATTTTCAGTTCAATTATGTTTTTCATTTTGTATAGTGGTATATATGTATTTCATTTTTTGTCTGACTGCTTTATTTCGTTCTCCATAAAACGGGTGATCCCCCTACAGTACTCAACACCTCGTAGAAAAAAATCAAATAACCTTATAACCCATACACTCAGAAAAACTCTTGATATTGGTCAGAATCAAAATTGAAAGGGGGGGGGGGCCCTTGGCACTGAAAGTAAAAAAGCCCCCGTCCCACCAAACTCCTCAGCTGTGGGGGTTTTTGTTAGACTTTGGACATATACTCTGCTCCCCACTAGTTAAATGCATGTACAAGTAATTTCTACCATAGAAAAAGCATATAATATTACTACTCTCTATAAATATCTACCATGTTACCATGTATATTTAAGATGCTAATAAGCTACGTCCTCCCTAAAAACCCTTTCTGGTCGCCCCCGAGAGCTACGAGAGAGAGAGACCTCTGTAGGCCCCCACGACTTATGCTGATCTGTGGATCCAGGGGACCGGTGGTCCCCCAAATGCCACACCCATGTCACCCAAGTGCCACCCCCTACTTACCCTACATATAGCCTACCAGGCCCGATATCGTACCCCTGGGTGACTAAACAGAATGGTACTAAAAAGTTTAAGAGTGACTTAAAAACATTAAAATATGTACCTTTCCCCCACTGGGAGTTTGTCGATTTTTTGATGCAAAGGGGGGCTACCCATAAAAAAAGATTTTCAGCGTGCCTCGGGTTTTCCTCTTTTCTTTAAATCAAACACCGATCGTTGCAACTTTGGGCACCTTGTAGAATTTGATTCTCTACCAGAGTTTTTTCCCAGGTATTTTTCAAATTTCCCCATATTTTTGGGGTTTACCCTAAAAAAAAAATTTTGGGTATTTTCCCCCTCAATCTGGAATAAAAATCTAAATATGGGAGAAATTGAAAAATATTCTAACACTCTTGTAGCTAAATTTTATTTCTCAAGGTTTTTCCCCATTATATTTCAATTTTTTCCCCCTATTTAGGGGTTTTTTTTC
Organism: Chionoecetes opilio; assembly: GCA_016584305.1. NCBI lineage: Eukaryota > Metazoa > Arthropoda > Malacostraca > Decapoda > Majidae > Chionoecetes > Chionoecetes opilio. Next base: position 16,467 of record JACEEZ010007839.1, on the reverse strand, counting down.
ATTTTGGTGATTTTTTGTATATTTGGGGATAATTTATTATTGGAAGGGGCAACATTTAGAATGGTTTTCCCTGTAAAAGTGTTTTTTTTTTGGGTTTATGTAATGTTTAAAGGTGATTTTTTTTTTTTTTGAGGTGTGTGCTGACTGTCTGACGGCCATATGCAACCCACGAGGAAGGAGCAGGATCGCTGTATCATCCCTGCTCTGATGATCAGCGATGCTCTGGTGTACCCCAGGATTTGGACTCCTGGAAAACATTGCTCAGGGCTGCGAGATAGGGAGCATGCCAGTCCTGGAAGCACCAGGGGCCCTTTAAGAAGGAGGGTCCCACATACTTACCCCCGTAATGTCGAGTCCCTTTACAAAGAAGAAGCACTGGATTCTATCCCTTCCAAGGGGGTCAAGATGAATCACGCGTCGACCCCCCGGGGGAGGGCATAAGGGATGCCCCCATACTACAGGGTGTATGCCAAAATATGTCTCTTCTGCGAGAAGTCAAACAAATACATGAAAGCGCAAAGACAAGGGAGCCACTCTCCAGTGTTTTTGAGCTACGAGCAGATGAGAAACCGCAGAGCAGCAACAAGGAAAATCAACCAGAGAACCCTTGGGGTTCTTTCAGAGACCCTTGTTGCTGCAGAGGGGCACTACCCAATCGTGCACAAAATCCCTTTACAAAAGATGATTCCCCAGCGGGCCGGGGAGGTCTGGTGCAGGTGAAAAACAGGAAGAAACGAGGGAAACCCCTACAAAGGCTGAGATGAAGCCCTCGGAAACCTTTTTGTATTAAGGCTGACTTTTTTCCCCAACCCGATTACGCCTATTAAACCTCACATCAGGGTTGAAGATCCAGTGTCTAGTGGATTATCCAACTGAAACCCCGACAAAGAAAAATTTCGCCGAAGATTGAAACCGAGTTTTTGGGGGGTCACTACGCTTTGTCCAGTGAGAAAAAAAGCTTCTAATCTTCCACGCAGCCCTCAAAGGACGACCTTGCCCACAAACACACAAAATCAAAAAACTGCAAGAAACAAAGCAGCTAACTCTGAAAATATCTTAACCAAGCAGGGAAAGCAGCTGAGGAAAGAGATCAATAAGCAAGATGTGAGCACCTGGCCTCTCGATACATCAAATGTTTTTCCCGCAGCAGTCCTAAATTCCTGCACCCCTGCTGACAGGGGGGTGTGAGTGTCAAACTCCCTCTGAAAGAGCTCAAAGTCTTTCCACATCCTTCGGCAGTGATTGGTCTTTGCTTTACCAGGGGAAGACAAAGCCACCCAAACACGTCTGCTGCCAATGCTGTAAAGTGTTTTTTACAGGAAACACAGAACTGATCCCAAACCTAAAACGTCTTGGGGCCCCTGTGTGTCCTACCAAAGTTTGAGGAGTCGATACAGCCCCTTTTTATCCGAACTGGAAAGTTCAAAAAGGGGACATTCCACTGCCCGCAAAAATCTACCCCGGTGTGTTCACACCCTGGCCTGGGATAAAATCGACCCTTTAAAGACACTAAGTGGAGCAGGTACTTCTCACAGAGTCAATGGCTTGCTGTCCGTTTCCCGGTTTGGGCTCTGTGCCAGAGAAGGTCCTGCCAAGATTACCAATCCAAATAGAACATCACTCTGACCGCTCATTCTGCCCAAAATTTAAAAGTTGGGCGCGGGCGGGCCACCCAGGATTTTAACTGCGTATGCGACACTACCAAAAAGGGCCAGGGTTCAAAAACCAAGACCAATCTGGCTTCTTACTCGAATTCAGACCTGAGAAACCCGTCCATCACAGTTGGGCGGGGTTTAAAAATCAAATCCGCAGAGACATTGCAGTGGTCCCGGAAATTAAGCTACCTGCCCACTATCAATGCTCCCCGCAACAGAAATTCCACCGTTAATGAAGCTTGGGGCAAACCATGCCCTCATCGTCCCTTTCAGCTTAACAAATTTTGTGCGTGTTTGATCAAGCACTTTGCCAAGCGCCGAGGGTTTTTGGAACAAAAGGTTTAAGAACATTTTCATCAGGATGGGCGTCTTCCACCATCTGCAATCTCCTCTCCCCCATAGGGAAAAGTTTTTAGGATGCAGTCTTAAGGATCTGTGTGTGGAATCAGTTCATCGCGAAATCAGTGTCAGGGTGATGGACGGGGGGGGGTAAAAAGGCGTGAGACTGCACAAGCTCTGTATGAAACCTGATAGGGTTGCATGGAAAAGGGTTTCCCTTTCCCTGGCTAGAAGAAAACCCTTCCCAAAGGGGCATACACCATCTGTGGAAAACTGAAGAACTCAAAACTTCCACAGCAAAGTGTCCGGGAACCCTTTTAGAGCTGATGGAGAGTGAATCATGCACACATATCCTAGCTCTTTCCCAAATTTATCTTGAGACCCTAAAGATGAACACAACCCTCACATTCTGGTGTCATACCTGGACATGGGTTTAGATCATTTCTGGGCCGGTTCGAGCCTCCAGAGAAGGCAACTGGGTGCTTCACCTGGGGCAATCCGACAATGATACCGTGGTGTTTGCCTATGACAAGGTGAACTTGCCGATTCCCGACCTACTACTATGCCCTGATTCTCCTGCCCTTGAAAACCCGAGGTCCTGAAAACTTTTGCAAGGTGGCTTTTCGGTCCCGATCGGGTAGCAAAAATCCCCTTTTGGCGGATTCCGTGGGCCAGACCCCTCGAAAAGACGACAAAAAAGACCCCAGACAACCGGGGGCACAAAAGGCTTCAGCCTGAAAGGTGGGGCTGTCGCCCCGTACTACCTACATCGGAGTATCGCAGCGATACTTGAGGCAGCTCAGGGGCCCTGGTATAGGCCAAAAGTATACTGACTTCAGCCACCCGACCTACAGTGCCCAGGATTAGAAGAGATAGGCCGTTTCCAAACTTTATTCACTGATGGAGACCAGCTGGGTTTAAACCCCCTTTACGCAGACAAGGAATCTTGTCAGTTTGTCAACTGCGACTACAGCCCACCAGAATTGCCAAAAACCTTCTAGGGGGCCCACAAATAGGAAGGATGCTATCAGCCTTCAAGGAAGAGCGCCTGGAACCGATACGCCAAATATACAGTTTCATGAACGATGACGAAGCAAAATGAGAACGTTCACTAACTAAAAGAAACAAAGCTCACAAAGGGCCCTGCCAAGGGGCTATCTTGAACTTACAGGAACCCTTTGGGCCAGATATCCTTGTTGCTGAGACGAAAGCTCAAAATGATGATGTCTTGGCTCTCCCCTGGGGGCCCTTTTCCATGGGCACTTGCCACGGGGTGGGGCCCCTCCCAACCAACAGCTGCCCCAGCAAGGGAGTTGGGGGGAGGAATGTTTTTCCTGAGAGGTGTCCCCACCCCCTCACCTAATTTGGGATAGCTGGGCCAAACTGAAAGGGAAAAGACAACACTTTTTCACAGCTTTAGGGACAGCACGATCACGTTGTCCTGAGGGGGCTAAAACAGCGCATTGTGTTGTGTTTGACGTCTACAGGAGACATCCCTCAAAGATGCAGAACGAGCCACAGAAGTGCAGGCACAGGGATCCCTTTCAAAAACATTTAAAACCCGGGCCAACATCCCGCAGTGGGGAAATTACTCGGTATTCCTCCAAAAAGGCAATCTCATCAAGTTCCTGTAGAAGAATGGAAAAAAACCCAGCACGGGGGAAGCTCAGGGGAAGAGCTGTAGTCACATGTGAGCACTCTGCTTCGATCACCAAAAAAACAGTGGAAAAGGCTCCTGAGCTTAAAGGCAAATCAAGAAAAACAGACACCGCCCCCTTCTCCCCGCACTTCATGCGCAGAATCTGGTACAAGCTGTCCTCACATGCAGAGGATACAGACGTCATGGTCCTGTGTCTGGGGGTGTCCCCAAGATCCCATCCCACCTGTTCCAGAAGTGCGGGCGAAGAACCGACAAAATTCCTGGGTATCACCACACTGACCGTACCTGGGAGGCAGGGTGTGATTCTTGATTGGGATGCATGCCTTTACAGGCTGTGATACCGTCAGCTTCGCTGGCCCGGGGGAAAGACGACCTCAAGCAGGGGAAATGGACAAACATACCAGGATCTTTCCACGAACTTGGGCGCCATGGGAAATGTCTCCTGAACTCTTTGAGAAACACAGGAAATCCCTGCCCATGTACCTGCCATCTACCCACCAACTGAGGTAAAAGCTTCGGTATGAGCTGTTCTGGCGAGACGTGGGGGTGAGTCAAGTCAAATCCCCCCTTTGAGGACTGCCTCTTCATGCATCACTACGTGCAAACTACCAGGCTGCGATCTGGGGGAAAGTCTGGGAGAGCCGCCATTTTTGCGAACCCAAAAGCTGCGGCTGGGGTGACAGATGAGACGGCAACTTGTGTCAACTGGGTGCAGCTCACCCGCACCAATGCTGTTATGCGCTACTGTCCTGCAAGTGTGTGCGGTCATGCGAACTCCCTAAATGCACTTGCCTCAGCAAAGGCCTGAAGTGTCGGACATGTGCAGGTTACAGACATGCCAGAACAAAAGGGTTTAAGAAACCGGGAGCCAACAGTCAAATTCCGAGTCCCGACTAGATGAATTGAGAGGATTTAAATTGGGCCCTAATATAAAAACAAGCCCATGGATGCTTAGTGTGTATTTACAGGACTTGTATTAAATGTGACAAATTTCTTTTCATTTTAGTGACATTTAGGCATTCCTGCCCCAAATTTGCATTTTAAATTTTCTGAATTTTGGTAGGGGGTGTCTATTCAAGAAGTGATAAAGACCATTAAGCTACCCGTTGGGAAAGGGGTTCATATCAAAAAATAAAATAGAGACATGAGCACTAAAAACCCTAAAAGAATTATCCCCCGGGGGGTACCGATATCCCAAAAATTTGGCTTGGCTCATGGACTAATACTTTTTTTACCTACTAAAAGCCTATAATGCCTTAAAAATGTCAGGTCCCACAAAAAGATGATTTCAGAAATACTGAAAGATTACCTGTCCGGCCTCACCACACCATACATAAATGGCAGTTTTTTTCCTGAGTTCAAAGATTTTCAACTAAAATAAAAAATCCCCCAAATTTCCCCCCGTCCCCCCAAACGCAAAATTCTCCCCCCAAATTGAAGAAAACCCCCCCAAATTTAGGGGGGAACCCCCAATCTGGGAACCCCGTTGTCGGAACTTGGCTGTTTTCCCCCCCTTGCGTCACTGCGCCGAGGGGCTCATTTTGGTTTCCCCCCTAGGTCGACCAAATTCCTTTTTAAAATTAAAAAATTTTTAAAATTTTAAACTATATATTTTATATATATAATAATATATTTAAAAATTTTTTTTATATTAATTTTTTATATATATTTAAAATATATATAAAAATTATAATATATAAATATTAATAAAATATTTTATAATATATTTATTATTTTAATATTATTATATATATTAATATAATTATATAAATAATATATTATATATAATATATATATATTATAATATTATATAATATATATATATATATATTATTTTAAATATGATATTATATTATATATATATTATATTATAATTTATATTTAATATATATATATATATATATATATATTATAATTATATATATATAATATATATATATGTTATTATATATATATTTATTTTAAAAATTTAATTAATATATATATATATATTTTAATATATATCCTATATAATATTTTATATATAATTATTATATATATTTAATATATATATATATATATATATAAATATAATTATGTTTATATTATATATATATATATATATTTAATATTATTATTATTATAGTAATAATTTTAATATATATATATAATATATTTATATAATTATATGTATTATAATAAAATATTATTATATAAAATTATTATAATATATATATATATTTTATATATATATAAAAATTATATATATATATTTATTATATATATATAAATAAATAATATATTTTAAATTATATATAATTATATAAAATTATATTATATTAATATATTATATTAATATATATATATTATATATATATATACAAGAGTATATATTTTTATATATATTTATATCTTTCTTTTTTGAATGGCTGTCTTTTTACGGATTTAGATTTGTCTCTGTATTCTCAATTAAATATAAACTTTTTTTTATGCTTTTGTAATATTGATCCCGTAGTGTATATTTATAATAAAATTATCTTACCGTAAGTTTAGTTTAGTTCCAAAAAATATATTTTATTTTAAGGTTTAGTATTGTTTATATCTTGAAATACATATGTATGGGGGTACCATGATTTTTTCAGTGCTTAGGGCCTCTAAAGGTTTTGTCCCTGTCCCTGTGTGTGGATATCCGGGTAGTCCGTTTTAACCAGTATGCATGTTGTCTTTTGTAAATACCTCCATCCTGCTTTTGATTCTTTTCATTGGAGGGATAGACGCGTCCCGATTTGTTTGATGAGATTATATATGAGTATCAAGCTCACGCATCCGATATGCACACCTAACTTTACGCACGTGCTGACTCAGTTTATGGCTCGCATTGTTTTGCATCGACATTGCCTCACCTTGCAGCTCAGTGAGAGGGGTGACCGCTAAGGCGGTGAGCAGCTTACATTGGCGTACGATCCCTTGGTCACCCTTCCTTCATGTAGCCACCACGCTGAAAATTTTATCAAAAACTCGTCGAGGTATTTAATGTATATATAGACGGGCTAGGGGAGACTGGAACAGCACTGCAAACTAAGGAAAGGGATCAATACAAACTTTTGATTTAGCTAAAATTTATGGTGATGTAAATATAAACGAAGCGTTCTTTTACTTAATACATAAGTGAATTTGTATAATTCGTGATGGCCTGGGTAACCCTTTCCCGAAGAAAGCCAAAGGTTTTTGACCACAAAGTGAAGAAAAAAATAAATAAAAATGTACGCTTAAAATCGTTCTTCAAGCATCACGCCAGATGAGGATCTCCATAACCATTAGTATTTTACTGTTGCAACCAGATGTTAGTATTTTTATGCCCTACGATCACACCTTAGGCTTAAAAGATCTATTTCACCTTGTATACTATTTTAACATAATTCTTCTGTACTAACAAGCTGTAGGGCACTTTTTGGCCTTAATGTGAGTTGTTGGGAGTTTTGAGGAGGGAAGTACTATATGGGGTCTCCGGCTGACGAGGGGGGGGCGTGAATCAGGGGGAATGTTCAACAAATGCAAAGGGGCGGAGAGGCCAAACAAGAAGCCGTCGCTTTAACTTACTTCTCGGTGAGGATGGTTGGACCTGCTTCCCTCACACCTCAGTGGCAGGCCCACGACTAGCTCATGCACAACCCGACTGCTGGCTCACTTGTGACGTTAGCTGCCTGGGAAGCCCTACCACAGGAAGATAAGTGATCGTCTTATACGAGGATCAGACCCAAACGACAAGTCGTGTTGGTTCCTTCATCATATGCACACCAGTGTTGTGGTGTTGATGTTGTTCCTCCGATCCTCAAGCTTGGTGGGGTTTTTCCCTTGGGGGCAGTGGAAGAAAGTACCACACAAGTGGGGAATGGTGGGGGTTTGGGGGGCACTTGGGATTTCCCGCCCTGCACGACATGTGCACCTTCCACAAGATGAACAGATGAGCAAGTGAAATAATTGCTAATTGTCCCCACCTTCCTATACACATTTTTTCATTATTTTATTAATAATTTAGCGGAAAAGTAATGGTCTACAATAGTGGCAAAAGCGACTGAGTCAGTCACTGAGGTGAGGCTACACAGTTTACACCCATATACGTATGTACTACAATACTATGTTAAATGCTCGCTGCTGTCAGGGATTAACCTCCCAACATTGTAAGGCATCAAGGTGCCTGATTAGACGAAACTGTCGCTACCTCTGAGGGGGATTAGGTTGGTATATATTGATCTGGCAAGTGTTTTAAAGCCTACTGAACTTCATATGCGGTATATAATCCTAATAATGTACCTTAAATTTTTTTACCTAATGATTACCGAGGCATCGGGGAATGGGAGGAAGCCAGTCCCTGGATAGGGTCGAGGGGAAGACCTAGCAATGACCGCATTGGTTGGCTGCACATCGCCAGCCACAGCTCCGTCGCCTCGTCTTGCACTAACACCTGCATACACTTCCTCCTCCCGCGGCCACTCACTAAGGGGCAGGAAAGATAGGCGACAAAAGCTTTTCGAAGGACACTTTAGTACCGTTGTGTAACGACGGCGGCCGCGGCTAAGGCAGCACAGGAGGGATTCATTCATGTTAAATCTTTGGTGCTTGTAAACAACCAGTATTGAGTCAGCGAGAAATAGTGAGTCTTGTTTTTGCTTAATAGTTTCTCTGTACAAGGCTATCAGAAGGGTGCAAGTGAGCATTGCTGGCCTTCTCCTGAAGGAATCTGAAAGCAGCAGCAGCAGCAGCAGCAACAACAAAAACAACACATCAACAACACAACAAACAACAACAACACATTACCTATGGTTAGTCTCAACAGAGTTTTGTCTCGTTCAATCGTTGGCACCGAAATATAAAATTCCCTAGGACATTAACCATTATTTCACTTTTTGTCAAAAGCTACAATAAGGATAACTTCAACCTGTTTTTTTTTACATTTTTTTTCAGCATGGTTATCATACATATGCGCTGCTGACTCAACTGACTGCTAGTTCACTAACAGTCACGGCCGCCCAGCTCACTCAAGGGATGTATGTAGCCAGTGGCGTACCCAGAAAATTGAAAAGGGGGGGGGCCAAAATATATATATATATATATATATATTATATATATATATATATATATATATATATATATATATATATATATATATACATCTCATAGACCATGTAGATATAGTGTCTGTGATATATATATATTTATTTATTTTATATATAAATATATTTTTGTATTATTTATTTTTTGCAAAGGGGGGGGCCCATGGCGCATGACCCCCCCCCTCGGTGCGCCACTGTATGTAGCGGACAATAGACCCCTATTATGCAGAAAGTCTTTCAATATGATCTAAAGTGAACTTTTGTCCAGACCAACCGAATAGAAGCAGTATCTTAGCAGCAAATTTTTACTAATTACGTGAACCCAGTGGATTGCAGAGCCACCCCACATCATTACATTAGTTAACAACAATTTTGCCTCTGTGATGGAATTGTCAGGCTTATATGTAAATCATAAATGCTGAAACCAAATATAAAAACCGTTTTTCTTATCTGATCTAGTTTTATCTAAATTACATTTTTTCTCGGAATGACATGCCAATTCGTCATTAAGGGATGAAACTCAATCAGGCTGGTCACATGGCATTCAATATATTTTAAAGTAAATAATGGGTTATTCGCAAGTATATTATGCTACATGCAGTGTGTTTCAACTTTAAGACATCATAATTAGAGCTAAAATAACAATTGAATATGTACTAAATAACTAAATATGGTAAAACTCCAAACTTCTTGCTGTTCACTTTTTTTTAGGGGGGGGACGTTAATTTGAAATTATTAAAAAATATGGCTCTGATATCCTGAGAGTCTTACACGATAAACTAATTGTTATGCGGTATTCCTGCCAATTTGAAGCGGTAGGATAATACTTTTTCTCATGAATATTTTAAATAAATAGGGTTTTTTGGAAATTTAATTCTATCTACTTCCTCAAATGATCGATGTAAACTTGCTTTATACCATTCGATAAGACAATCATTCCTCTATATTTGCGACGTTTCATTTAAACTGTTGCCGTGAAATTCAGTTTTTGGCAAATTTTTTGTTTTGAACCTTTTTTTCGTTCATTTTCTTTTCGTTTCTTTTTTTCTTTCCTTTTTTTTTTGCTATGAAAATACTTGCAAAATTGCCTATAGCATTCTTCTGTGAAATGCTGCAATCAGATTGAAATAAGTCAAGCAATTGTTTGGAGTTAGAAACTATTCACGACTAATGGGGAAAAAAAAGGAGCAATTAAAGATTAATTATTTATCATACTGATCTACACTTACTCATTAAATAATATTCCAGACATCTCTGATTTTTATTTAGACTATTAACAACCATTTTAGGCCTTTGTCACCTATCTCACTCCTTTTTAAAAGGATAATAGGCCCCTTCAAAGGTACGGGAATCATAGGAGCGACACCTCTCTTTTTTCGTCCCAAATTGCTGCTCATTAATTTTCCAGCCTCGTAAGCGTCACTCTCCTCCTCCTGGGACTTTTTTTCAACTTTTTTCTTCTTCCTCTTTGCTGGAAGTGTTGATGACTTCTTCTTTGTCTTCAAGTCCTTCCTTCGAAGGAAAGCAAGGAGATGGGGCGAGTTGGATAAATCCAGAGAACACAGGAAGGAGTAGTGGCTGTGATCAAAATTGTGTTCCAGGGTGGTGACTTGAGACACTAAGGTACGGTTACACTAGCCATCGAATGCTCTGGACATCAGCGATCCAGTTGGCTAAACATCCATCCATCCATCCAGATCTCTGGATGAGTGGTTATGTACACTATGATGTAGCCTACTCCTGATGGAGATCTGGATCTCGATATGTTTTCATATTTCTGCCCTACTATAACGGCGTCAAAACTACTCCGCACCCACCATTACCTGCCCATCCTGGCCAGTATATACATGGAACTGTCGCCGATAGGAAGTGTTCCTATTTTCGACGACAGTTCCAGTTCTTGATCTTGATATTAAGGTACACAATATATACATTTAACCAACTTTTACCCGTGTTTCTACATTCAGTGATTAAATACCAACACTAGCTTGAACAGTTAGGTTTGGGGTTAGTTAACCAACTGAGGGGTCTGGGGGAGCGCAGCCCCCCCAGCTAGGTCAGGTATAAAGGTACTGTACGTTACCAATGTCAAACTGCAGTTTTAGATTTTTTGGACAAGCATAAAATGTGGTGTCCAATAATGACATAGCTTATATTCTTCCTTTTCATCTATTACCAGTGGAACTGTCGCCTAAAATTTCCACGTCGGCGAGTGTTCCATTGTCAGCGAGAGTTCTCGATTGTTGTTTCGGCGAGAATTCCTATTGATGACGGTTCCATAAACCTTTGCTAGGAGGCCTTGCTGCATCGGCGCTTTTGATGCAAAAAGTTGTCAACAAAGCAGTAATCAAATGATGGTCTAACAACAAGCAATACAAAAAAATTATAAGCTTCAAATTTTTCTATATGAAAATAAAGATGTATCTTTAAGTTTTAAACATAAATGAAATGAGTTATGCTATTTTTCTAAAAAATATTTCGCAAATTGGGTACTGTATAACATAGAGCCTCAGTTTTACTTCATTGGATGGCTTCCACTGGACAGAATATATTGAACTGGTTGAATACATCTTTCGTCCAGCCTAATCACTGGACTCCAGCCCAAATCGTCCAGCGTTGGACAAAATCCAACTGGATCGCTGGAGTCCAGAGCATTTGATGGCTAGTGTAACCGCGGCTAAGATGGTCCCTGTTCAATCCTACAGACTTGTCTTAGGAGACCTTCTTCCAAACCTTGGAATAGAGGCTTTCATTAAGGTATTGTGCTCTCCCTCTGAGGCGCCTGCGTTGGAGGTCAGGTACCGATACACAGACTTGATGAGGTCAAGCTTCTCCTATGGTAGTTGGGCAAGGTAGAGCTTTTTCTCGCTGTGTGGTGCAGGCTCGTCCTTCTTACCTTCGGCCTTACGTTTCACTCAGCACCAGGAAGACTCCCTTGGGACAAAGATCGTGCTGGTTGTTTTACTTGACTCTGAGGTGGAAAAAGCTTACTTATTCATCTCACCAAGGCACTTGTCTGAAGGATTTTTTTTTATTATTTCGCTCCTGTAGTAAGAAAAAAAAACATTGTGGGAGGGGTGTAGAGAACGTGTGCGCGTTTGTTGTGGCCGCCGGTATTCAAATTCGCGCGGGGGTGGAAGGAGGCGTTAACCCCCTCGCATTCTATGACGCGTTATGCGTCATTCGAGAAGTGATGTCTGGAACACCTATGACGCGAAACGCATCATTCAGCCCTCCGCGTCAGAAAAATATTCGTCTAAAATCGATAAATAACCCTATCTGCGTCATTTTTGGGGGAAGTGTTCAGTAAGCTATTTAAAAAAAAATGAATTATCTGTCAACCCTCTGTCAGCATTCTTATGGTAGAGCACACATCAAATATTATAAGTTGCCTCCCGGCAGTCAGCCTGTCAGGGCATTGTGAGCGGCGGTGTTTTAAAGGCCCCACCGGGACTCAAGAGTCTGCGTTCAGTGCTTAGCGTGTATTTGTTGCATAATAAATCTATGTGAATGACCTGTCAGTGCATATATAATGAGGATCAAGATACAATGTCCTGGAAATAGGCTATACATCAAGTATAGGCGTCCAGCCTCTGGCCCCTTTGCTTTTGGACAGTTTCTTGCGGCTGGAACGTAGCAGCGAGCCACGTTCCAGCCAATTAACTCATTACGCTAATTACTCATTAAGGGCTTGTTCTACGCAAAAAGTTTTGTTGCACAGATCCCCATTGATTTTGACAGCACTACTTGCATGTCGAATTTCAGCTCAATCCGACATAATTAGGAGTAGTTTACGCTAATTACTCATTAAAGTAATCATCCAGACCATTTCATCATTCCTGATTTAATGCAGTCCAAATATAGCCATGATCGAGTATATCAACAATATGTTCTCACATTTTGCATCCAGCCACCCGTTTTTAAATGATCCGCATTCAAAAGCTGTAAATTCCCCGTGCTCTCAAAACACAACTGTTGACCAGCAGACGACGCACCATGGGTCGGCGACGTCACAACAGTAAGCTTCCAGCCCTGCCTGATACAGATGCGCGGAGACTTGGAGAAAAATTTAGTACTTGGGGAGTTTTGGGTGTTTCTGATATATTTTTTGTGGCGATGTGGCATGTACTTGCATCCTGTGTGGGTGCAGCGTGGGGGCTGTGCCTTTCCCGAGAGCTTAGCACCCATTTGCAAACTGTGGGGCGACGATATATGTGTGCAGATGTGTGCAGCGGCGGGAAGCGGCGGGTAGTAGCAAGGCCACCGAGATGAGAGGGCTGCAGTACCTGGCTACTACCAGCCGCTCCCCGTCGCTCCAAAGGTCTGCACACATATATCGTCGCCGTGTGGGTTGTGAATGGGTGCTAAGCTCTCGGGAAGGGCTAAGCTTTCTTGTTGTGCCCATGCAGGATGCAAGTATGTGCCGTGTCGCACAAAAAATATACCAGAAGCACCCGGGATTCTAAGGGTACTGTATTTTTCTCTGAGTCTCCGTGTGTCTGTGTCGGGCGGGGCTGGGAGGCTTACCTCTTGTGACGTCGCAGCAAGTTTCGCGCCACGGCTGGAATGTGGCTGTTGTTTTTCCCGCGCTTTTTACAAAAGTCATGTTTTTAGGAAATAAGGCGTGAAAATGAATAATGTTTTGTGGATTAGGTATTTTGAATGAGCATTCAACATAATTATGCAAAGAAAAAAATGGGTCTGGACGATTACTTTAAGGGCTTTGTTTACGCAAAAAGTCTGTTTCACAGACCCCCATTGATTTTGACAGCATTACTTGCATGTCAAATTTCAGCTCAATCCGACAATATTTAGGATTAGTTATACCCTTTTTGGCTTAAACTTGGTTCCACGGGTCTTATGGTAGGAAGCAGCTCGCTTCGCTCGCTGCCAATTATCGTATAACGGTTGATAACGGACAGTTCAAGCACATGAACGAAGTTTATAGCGATTTATATCCTATATAGCCTATTAGCCTGATGATTGACGTGTGTATTAGCGAGGTGATGATATAAAACTGAAACTGTGCAGTGCGAGTTGACTTTTAAATGAATTGTACACACGGGTAATTTTGTTTTATATCAAGTATAGCGTCCAGCCTCTGGCCCCTTTGCTTTTGGCTCAGTTCTTGCGGCTGGAACGTGGCAGCGAGCGGGTGTAAAACCGAAGTTTATTTAGCACTAATGAAATCATTACGCTAATTACTCATTAAGGGCTTGTTCTACGCAAAAAAAAGTTTGTTGCACAGACCCCCATTGATTTTGACAGACTACTTGCATGTCAAATTTTAGCTCAATCCGACAAAAATTGAGTAGTTTACGCTAATTACTCATTAAGGGCTTTTTTTAAAACGAAAAAAAGTTTGTTACACAGACCCCATTGATTTTGACAGCACTACTTGCATTTTAATTCAGCTCAATCCGACAATATTTAGGATAGTTATACACTTTTTGGTTTAAACTTGGTTCCAGGGGGCTTATGGTAAGAAGCAGTTCGCTTCGCTCGCTGCCAAAAATACACATGCCACATTTTTATTTCTATCAATATAGGCGTCCAGCCTCGGGCCCCTTTGCTTTTGGCTCAGTTCTTGCGGCGGGAAAACGTGGCAGTGACCCCATGTTCCACCCAAATTCCCTCATTCCTAATTACTCTTTAAAGGGCTTTGTTCAAACGCAAAAAGTTTTTTGCCAGACCCCCATGTTTTGACAGCACTTTTGCATGTAAAATTGCAGCTCAATCCGACAATAATTGAGTAGTTTAGGGCTAATTACTCATTAAGGGCTTTGTTTTACGCAAAAGTTTGTTGCCAGACCCCCATTATATTGACAGCACTACTTGCATGTAAAATTTCTGCTCAATCCGACAATATTTAGGAGTAGGTATAAACTTTTTGGCTTAAACTTGGTTCCACGGGTCTTATGGTAAGAAGCAGCTCGCTTCGCTCGCGGGCCAATTACTTCGTTTTTTGCACCTACACTATATGGTTTTAGTATACATTGTATGTTATGATGCTTGACTGTGAGCGTATGTTTTGCGCGTATGTGGGTGGTGCATCCCATTTTTTTTGTTTCTTGTTACTACAGTATATCCCACCAAACATTGGAAACATAAGACAGAAGGCGGGACGAATTATATACATGTAGTCCCCGCCTTCTGTCTCATGTTTCCATGGGTAGAAGAGAATGCGGTTTGGCTTCAGCTCAAAAATTCTCAATCTCCGAAATTAATGAGGCTAGAAACTATTGCTTGGTGGTATTTTTGTCTTTACAGTGTGGACATATTATCATCTATACAACTTTCGTGCATTTTTTCCCAAAACCAACTAACCAAATATAAAGGTTTTAAATAATATTTCACTGCTAGTAGATGATCAAGTTTACACGGATATATCTCAGGAATATTGCAGATACGAACATTCTGAAGACATCCCAGAACTGCTGAGGGAAATTCGTCATTTATATGCATACATAAAAAATTACTTTAGTGAGAAAAGTTTCGAGAAAAGAAGGTGGGAACATTCTACACCGTCCGTATTTATCGGGTGTTTTAAAAAATTATCAGATATTTCGCCAAAAAAAGAGTTTTTGACATAGTACTAAAGCTTACTTTTCATTTTCGTTGTTTTCAGGAGCTCTACACAGTGAAACAAATCAAAGCTGTATCATAAAACATTGCTGAAAAAATCGAGAAAATGTAAAAAATTTGATTGTTTCGAGAAATGCTTAGTTTACGCTACTTTTACAACGGGGCATATTAATTTATCAGAAAACTAATTGTTGCCCATGGATGACTGGTATAATTCCGCTTCTTTTGGTATGCAATACATTGAATGTTTTCTCAGAAAATATTTTCTAGTGAAGAGTTGAAGTCAATTGACTGTTTATGCACATTTATTGAGTCTCATAATGGCTTTGTTTTGTGTGCTTTAAAAGTTGTTTATGTGATAATCTTATGGAACAAACATCTACAAAGATAATAGTATAACATTTATTCTGATAAGAGTATTTGGTGTAGGGGAAAAATTTCACTGGAAAGTAAACTTTTTACGCGTAGAAAAGCCCTTCTGAGCCTCTCCCACGGGTTGCCACTGGAAAGAATTCATAAATATAATTACGGTATGCGAGGGGGTTAAATGGGGGTTTTAACTGTGTTAAAATGTTTTAGATCAATATGAAAGTTTACCCTCGAATTCTTCTAGCCTATCGGGTTTTTCTGGGACATAATTAAGAAAACTATTTCTTTAGCCTAACTAGCCCGAACGCCCCGTGATAATACGAAGAGGCCCTTTATTCCCTAAATTTAAGAATGTTTATGCAGCAATGATCGAACAACACATAAAACAAAACACCCAAAACACACACACACACACACACACCCCACACACACACACCACCACCGCTCCGATGGTCGGTTGATAGCGTGCGGCTTTCCCACTCTGTAGGTTGGCGGTTCGAATATTCGCCCTCCCGGGGATTTTTCACTGAATGACTGACTGATTCAGGCGGTTACTGTCCCCCTTGGCAAGGGGATGGGGTGTGTGGTGTGTGAGGTCCCAACATTGCCTAAAGATCGGTAACAATGACTCCGCTCCAATAAACTCGCACTGAGGGGGTGAAACTGGCGATCGCGAGCCAGCTCGCGTAGACAAGACCATGGGTGAATAACACATACAAACACACACACCCCACACACACACACACACACACCACACACACACCCC